>PDNA01000017.1:0-275718 GCA_002573605.1 Polytolypa hystricis UAMH7299 | reverse complement strand
TTTTTTTTTTTCCACTTTGAGATAATGTCCTGACGTGGAGCTTCCAATTGGCATCATGTGCAAAAAGGGGTTTACGAATCAAAAGGCGAATGCGTAGGGAGTTGTGGTGTTGATTGGGTTGCCTCATCGCTGCCCAATGGTAGCGACAGGGCGAGCTGCAAGCATAGCTTCATCGCGAGTAAAACACCCCACTGGGCAGCCTTCCAGGCGACACAACAAAACAAAACACAAGAAAACTACTTTAAGTCGCAGATGCCCATCGAAATTGTAAAGACGTAGGAAAAAAGAAGAAGATCTGGTAGCGGTGAAGTGAAGGAGAGTGGAAAGATCCTTCAATCCAATAACGATTCTGCCCAACGAATGCGCGACCGCCGAAAATTTTGATGCCGAAAGGTGCGACGGTTTGCGACACAGACACAGAAGAGACAACAGAAAGGGGAAAGGAAAGAGATCATACCGTATGTGATCTATACTGCGTGCCCTGGAAATGGACCATGCAATCCAGGCAGCTGAACGAGGCTCCGTGACACTGGTTGCGATGCGGATCGAGCTTCTTTTTGGTGAAGACATCACCGCAGGCCTAGAAATTATCCGCGCGACAGACCGTTAGCCCACACACGCACTCTATCTCTCTTTCTCTCTACCGGAATCCACTCTCTCGCGAATCGCATAGAGCCAAGGCGAGGGGAGAGAGAAAGCAGCACAGGGGGAGGGGCGGGGACAACTCACCTCGCATTGGAATGAAACCATGGCGGCGGGCTTATTTTACTGCTGCAGGACCTGTGAGGCCAGCGCAATGCGGGATTATATTCGGGCAAGCAGCTAGGGCGATCCGCTGCGGGTCGAGGGGGAGGAAAATCAGAGAATATAATAAATAAGAGTGGTCCAGGGCGTTGGTCGCTGGGATTTCTCAAGGGTTGCGGTCTGGCGGTGGGAAAGTCGGTGTGAGAAAGAGAGAGAAAATATGAAGCGAAGAGGAGGAAGAATAAGAAGAAGAAGGAGAAGAAGATCAAGGTCAAGGTCAAGAATTAGATACGGTATTGGCCGGGCGCAATAAGGCTGAGAGGAAGAAGCAAGCAAGCAAAGCAAAGCAAGCCGAAAAAAAGGAAAGGGAATCGCAATTATTATTTCCTTTTTTCCTTTTTGTCAGTTTCCTGCGCGCTTTTCTCCGTCGTTTTGGCAACACGCCCGCAGCCTATCCTGTCGCGTTTCAGAGCAGCCACGCGGTACAGTAAGATCCCGTATATCTTCAACCAACTTCAATGCATGCGATATATTATTCGATATTCTGGAGCTATTTTATTGCCTATGAAGTATGGGGTAACGGAGTTTATCATCAAAAAGGAACTGCCCGAGCAACCGTAGAAAGTATAAGTAAAAAAAGAAAGCAAATACACAAACAAGGAATACAATCAAAATAAATAATAAAGATAGTCGCATCCATTCAGCATTCAGCTACCCCATGGCCCATACCCATGCCCCCCCTGGTCATTATTATTCTGCTAAAAATGCCCCTGCCAGTCAGGAGATGCAATCAGCGCCTGTTTAGAAGCAACCACTCCGCAAAGGAGGTGGTGTGTGGGTGGTGAGTGTGCATGTGTGTGGCTGGTTTCAAGTAAAGGCAAGTCTCACAGTCTTGATACACTCTGACAATAATAATAATCATCAAGATACTTTTGATACTAACGATCTCAAAGGAAGGATATTCCCAGGAGGATATTCCCACCAAGACAACCACTACTATCGATGCGATGTAAGATACTTACTACCTGGATAAATTACAGCCTACCAGGCAAGCTGGAGCAGATCAAAATTTTCATATTATGATTATTCCCTTTCCCTTCCCTCTTCTCCTCTTTTTGCCCGTCGCGTTTGCAATCCGATACCCCACCATCATCAGGCCACCTCCTTAAATACGCGACGCTGACTGGAGGGGAGGGGAGGGGAGAGAGAAGAAGAGATTTTCACAGAGATTCTGGCGCATTCCATCCCAGCCGCAATTCTAGCCTTTTTATTTTATTATTATTTTGTCCAGAATGTTCCCTTTTCATCAAGATAATCCTGCGTAATAGCGGTGAATTGGGCGACGCGTGCCGAGTATTCTATTCCCCCTCCCTTTCGCGATTTTGCGATCGTGATAACATCATGTGATGATAGCGGCGGCAACTAGCTGCTTCCAAGGTTTATCACCCCCCTCCCCCCTTCTTTCTCCAGTCTGATTATCACTCCTATATCATGATTATTGTTATACCCTCCCCCTCTCTCTCTGATCAGTGATCGAGGACACCTCGTATTCGGTCGAACATTTACCATAGCCCCAATAAATGTCCATGTTGCGGTTTACACTTTAACAAGATCAATGAAAGGGTTAAAAAGTACCACAATTTGTGCCCTTTTTTCTTTTTCTAAAATATAATAGTTAAACTCTATATGTCAAAATGTGATCTGCCGGGCGCCACATTACTACCAGACCCCTCCTCTGCTTTGACGGGGATGGGGATACGATATATCCCCCACATGTAGGTACAACAAGGCTGCAGAGTTCCCATAAGAAACTGAGCAAATGATAAACTACGCTTTGCACTCTGTGTTATTATTTCCTGTTTATTGGTTTGATGGGCGCTTAAAGCATGCACCTTCTCCTCTCCCCCTCTCTGCCTTCTTCCAACGAAAAGGTTATCTTTTCCCTAGTAATAATTGCTATTTTCAACAATGCCGAAGAAATGATTTAGCTTACATGCCTAGGTCCATTCCATACCTGTCAAAAAGCTCAGTTGGATGGCAACTGAGATGCGTGCAGGTGATCAAGCTAATGTAAGATGTGCTATTTGCCCCCCTCTACCAAGTAGAAAATAAATAAAAAACCTATCTTTTCTTCATGCGAGATGGGGTAATTTATTTATTGTACTTTGGGCTAGCTACTTTGGTTGAAAATTCAGCTTGGTGCCAGGTAAATTATTTTAGCAAATCTGTTTGGTCAATGGGTGTTGTGCATGCATGTGTCTCTTGGTGCAGGTTAAATATCAACATTTTGCTGCTTTTGCATTCAGGAGAGCTCATATAAGGATATTATTAGACAACTTTCTAGAATTTTCTATCATTTTCTGGTTTGTATTCAGTACAGAATGTACAGAGTTGCATGCTGGAAAAAAAACTCATTGGTATCTTGGGGTGTAAGATTAAAGGGTGGTTCAACAGCACTGACTGGGGATGTGTGTTCATTCTTTGAAGTAAAACAAGCCAAGAAGTGTGATATTTAAGAGTGCTTGTTTCTGATTTATGACCTCTTTTTTTTTTTTGAAGGATAGGTTGGACACCTGAGAACCCCAGAAAACCTGTCCTGATCTGTTGCTGATTTGAGTCAATGGATTGTGAAAAGAACTGCAGTATAGTTAACCCATACATATACCTGAAGGACCGCAGGATGTGAAACAGATT
This sequence comes from Polytolypa hystricis UAMH7299, assembly GCA_002573605.1. Lineage (NCBI taxonomy): Eukaryota > Fungi > Ascomycota > Eurotiomycetes > Onygenales > Polytolypa > Polytolypa hystricis. Next base: position 272,280 of record PDNA01000017.1, on the reverse strand, counting down.
GTGGATTTTGCAGCTATGATGGGAGTTTTCCTTTCCTTTCTTCTATTGTCTATTATTAGTCTGCTAGGTTACATCCCTTTTAGAACGCCTATTTGTATTATACTGTACACATGTAATAAAGGGATAACTCGAAATACTTGGCTGATATGCTTTTATCAGCCGCTTCCCTTCGCCTAGACACGCTGGATGGGCCCTGGATATCTGCGCAGGACGTGCGTGACATCATCTTTCTAGAACACACACTTCCTTGCGGAGTCTGCGGGTGTCCCCGCATATTGCTCCCCCCGGTCTGAGCGTGTTCTTTTGGGGTTCTGATCTTCTTAGAGAAATATTATGCTCCGCCGATCCCTTATTTTCTTCTTATCGACAAAGAACATGAGAATCTGAGTCTCGGATAGCCGAAGACAAGGGGGAAATTCTGAGAAATGCTTGAATCTTGATTTGATTCGATAAGAGAGAGCAGAAAAGGGGTATTTATGTCATTGATAATACATCAAAAACGAATTATAAAATTAAAATTAAGTAAAAGAAGAAAAAATACCGCGACTATCCGTTTGTCGGTCTGATAGCTGTCAATACTCGTACAGGATTATGATAACGATAGGGAAAGGGGGAGGCGAGAATAGTAAAACTCACGGTTCCGCACTGATTTTAACAGGAGTGAATACGTCCGAGTTAAACTGCCTACCGTCCTGCGACAATTTCTTCTTCGCTTCCTCGCTCATCTCCGGGTTATCAAACGGGATGCCCTCAAGATCCTTGGGCTGGTCCTTCTTCTCGCTGCCGTCCCCGTCGTCGTCGTCACCCGCGCATCCGCAGTCGTAAAAATCGCCGATTTTGGTGCAGTCGAAGATGTCCTTGTGGAGCATCTCGTTGACTTCATTGTGCACGTGGCAGGCCCAGCCCGCTGCTGCGAAGCGAGAGGATACTTGTGGGGGATACTTCTTCAGATGCTCGCGGAAGTGAGAGGCGCATTCACCACTACGATAGTCATGCGGGGAGCAGTTAGCGAGCTAGCTAGCTAGAGCCAGAGAGTAGTGTGGCTTGCGTGAGGGGGTGGGGGAAGTCAAACAAACCATGGATATAGTCTGGAAAAGAGGTAGATGAAGGCCTTCAGTGTTTCTTTCTCCTCCTCCGATGGCTTGTCCGGATATCGACCCATCATAGTATGTAGTAGCTTCCATGTAGCCCGACCCAATTCTGCCCTATTTCCCGGGTGACATCGGTTAGCCCACTGTCAAATCACATAAACCAAGCTCCCGATTGCAACGACCCCCTTTTCTCTCCACTATGCCCCATTGAAGTTGTATTCCAACATCCTGAATGACCCCCCCCCCAACTCCCCGAAAATCCCACATACGAGGACTGCATGCACAAAAACGGGATGCGGGCGCTATAACACACTAGCTAAAAATCCTTACTTCGCAGTCTCATTCCCCAGCTTCGGCATTACCACCTCCCCATGCAGCATGCTCTCTGATATATCGACATTTGGGAATGACTTGTCCACGTGGCCTGGTGCGCGAGTAGCCGGGCTTGCGGGTGACTGGTGTCGAAAGAACGCGAGGGTTAGAATGAAGAACACCACTAGGCCCGTCGTAATGACGAGCCGCGAATTCGGTCGATGCGCCATGTTAGATAAGGGGGGTGGTGGTTCGGATAGAGATTTCGATAGTGAGGGACGAAGGGTGGGTGTTTCGCGGTGATTGGCGGTGTCCTTTTTCGTGACGACACACGCACTACGCGCTCGTAAAGTAGGGCATGTGAAGTGAATCACAGAGAGATTGGTGGAAGTAGCGATTAACTAACGAGCGGACATATCGTATCATGCTGTTGCTTGAGCTATTTCCAGCGAGCTGTCATCAGCCGCTGGTCAGCTTAGTCATCATATAAATTGTCAAGCTCCCCAAGGCAGTGTTGAAGCAGGACAGCTTGAACGCACATGGGATCGGACCAGTACTTTCTACGGTTGATCTCGCTTTCTGATCTGATTTCTGTAACGGAGCCTCTACTATTTCCACGAGACTTTTCGCTTTGCGCAAATACACAACCCTTCAACGCTTATTTTGGAGCTTCAGATCCTCCATCCAGCGTACAAGATGTTGGAGAGGGAAATCCCTGCACGCAACTATTTCTATAAATAATCAACTTAAAATGTGTGCCTCGTAAACTCGCAAGGTGGAGAGAAATGGTCGCATAGAAGGGCTGCATAGAGCTGGTTCGACACTTGCTGGCCAGAGATGGTGTGGTAGATAGACTTCCGGGACGATCCCCGGCGCAAGTGAGAGTATTAAAGTTAGTAAGTTAGTCACGCGGGAGGTAGTGCTCTTGTTTCTTGATCAGGCATCGACATAGGTTGCATGGTGGATGCCGTTTGCAAAGGCTGATGGTGTGTACGGATGATGGCATGATCGCGTGGTCTTCGGTCGCGTTGGAAAAAAAAAGGTTCCCGGGTGAGCGAAACAAGGACGGGAGCCACATCCCATGGCAAAGGGTTGGGTTCCATGTCTAGGCGGATAGATGGTTTGTAGGCGCGCTGGGGCCCTGGGCCAACTTGGACCAAGGTAAGGGTGCTGCTGAGCTTCATCATCGAAGTGAAAATTTACAAGCACCACGGAAGCATGTTGTAGAATGTCCAGCCAAAAGACCCATCAACCATACCTTGCTGAGACACTGGAGTGTTGGCTTAGCAAAAGCACCAGCCCTTCATAAAAGCCCTCTTCATCAAGATCGCATATGTATCTCTTTCCTAGTGTTATAATGAGAGCTGTGAGAGAAGGAAGAGCCCCTTCGTGCCAAGCCTGGAGAAAAGAACCGGGGTTGGCACACTAGCTGCTTTTGATTAGTTTCCGTGGGCTCCTTATCAGATCGGATAATCAGATCATCCGAGGTGCCTTTAAGTTATCAATCTCGCTTAAACCAACCACAATCTATCTACAACGTGGACCTGGTTGCCAGTTGGAGCTTCCTTCTTGACCACCACTTGGGGACATCGCCTGCGTCACTATCCCTACCGATCCCATAATATTGTTCTCAGGTGCTTCCACGGCAAAGAATGACACGGCCCGTCAAAGGGATACTCCACAGCGAATAGATCCTTGGTCTTGTTGTTTTAAGCTTCGAACAGAGACCGGAACCTTTAGCAGGCCCTGACTGATGACGCATGATATGCGTAAACTGTTTGGATGAACCGCTCATCAATCGCATCATATTGGGCTCATGTTACCATTTACCATTGGAGTTCACTTGAACTCGCTGATTTCTAATTCCAATGATCGTTCTTCCAGCACTTCTTTCGATGAGCTATTCCACATCGTTTAGAGAATTGCCTCAGTCTTGAGTAGTAGTTATCGCGACGTTCATTGCTATCCGCTATTTTCATGAAATCCGATGCTACCCCGTTGCCAGAATGAAGACAGGAAAAATGTCTGTCTTCCGTCGGTCTGGGGCTAATTCAATAGAGTTGGTGGCTGCTACACAATCTGATTAGATTAGACTGTACAGAGTAGTCTATATCGACCATAGATAGTCTTATACTGAGTTCATCGTTCCTTGATTCGACATGACACATCTATTTGGTATACGGAGTACATTTGCTAGAAGTTAAACCGTGAGCAGGATATGATGAGATCACTGACCTTGGTTGCAAAGGTTACTTCCCTCACTTGCCTTGGAATGGGTTTCGCTCATGTATAATCCCCCAGGCCATTTCTCTAATTTCCCTTTTCTTCATCTGCAGACTTCCATCCCAGTCGTTCATTGTCATCTCCCCCCCACAGTTGTTCAAGATTTCCTATACACACACACAAAGCTCACCGGCTGTCATCACCCATCGTTCTCCAGGAATAGTAGATCATCTCAATCGATCATCATCATGGGTTTCATGGCGAAAATTTTCCGTAAGGAAAGCAATCCTGCTGCAATGGGGGATGCGGAGAAGGATTCTCGCTCGTCGTCTTCCGATGAGCCGACTCCAGATATGAACGACTCCAGCAGCGATACGTCCTCTGAAGATGTCGATGATGGTGTCAAGCAAGCGCAGGCAATCGCCGCTGCGTGGTCTAAAAGATCTTTGTTTTCGGCATATGCAGGGTAAGTAGATGCTTTCGACTCGCTGTTCCTGTTATATTACCATCGTCTGGTTGTCTATCCCTAGATCTTCATGCTGTACACTGACATATGGACGTAGAATCTTCCTGGTCTTTTTGATGAGTTCTCTTATCCAACAGGTTTCTTCCAACCTTACTCCCTATGTTACCAGTGCTTTTTCCAAGCACTCACTTCTCGCGACCACCTCAATCATGTCCTCCATCATCGGTGCTGTTGCAAAATTACCTATTGCCAAAATCATCAACCTTTGGGGACGTGCTGAGGGATACATCGTCATGGTGACCCTGTGCACTATCGGTAAGCACTTGAGCAATCCAAGTCGTAAACATCAAATTAACCCACTTTGCTAGGCCTTATTATGATGGCTCTCTGTAACGGTGTTGAGACATATGCAGCTGCACAGGTATATTCACGAGCTCTTCTTACATCGATGTTTCCATCTTGCTAAACCTCTCTAGGTCTTTTATTGGATTGGCTATAACGGTATAGTCTACGTCCTTGATATATTCCTGGCGGACACTTCCAGCCTGAAGAATCGAGGCTGGCTTTTTGCGTTTACCCAAAGTCCATTCATTGTCACGACTTTCGCCGGACCAGCCCTGGCCCAGGCTTTCCACCAGAGCATTGGATTTCGATGGGCTTTCGGCATTTTTTCGATCGCTACTCCTCTTACATCTCTACCCGTTGTGGCCATCTTTCTTCGCAGCCGCCGCAAGGCTGAAAAAATGGGCTATCTCAGAAGACAACGTAGCGGGCGAACAGCTTGGGAGTCCATCAAGCACTATTTCGTCCAGTTCGACGGTAAGTGGAGCCCAATATGTCATACTTTGCAAGCACTTCTTGATCTAACAATTATAGTAATTGGCATGATCTTCATCATCGCTGGATTTGGCCTATTCCTCCTGCCTTTCAGTCTTGCCACTTATCAGAACGCTGGATGGAAATCCCCTGCCATCATTTCCATGCTCGTTATCGGATTCTCATGCTTTATTGCGTTCTTTGTATGGGAGAGATATGGGGCTACAGCTTCCTTTGCTCCATTCCATCTCCTTCGCAACCCAACTGTTAGTGGTGGATGCTTGCTGAGTGCCACTGCCTTCCTCAGCTTTTAGTAAGTCCCAGCTTTCAGCACCCTTCAAAAGTTGCTATTCATAGTCTTGTGTTCAACGTATCATAGTTGCTGGGACTACTTCTTCATTTCTTATTTGCAAGTCGTATATGACCAGTCCATCCGAAACGCCGGTTACATCGCCAATATCTTCAGCATTGGAGGTTGTATCTGGGCCCTTGTTATTGGCGGGTAAGCTCCCCCACCATCCTCATTTACCGCGCGAAGAAGCATATACTTACATATCTCAACTTGCAGTGTGGTTCGTTACACCGGTAGATTTAAGTGGTTGGCAATGTGCTTTATTCCCCTTCAAATGCTCGGCGTTGGATTGATGATCTATTTCCGCCAACCCGGTTCCCCAATCGGCTTTATCATCATGAACCAAGTCTTCATTGCCATCTCGGCTGGCACCATTCAGATCTGTGAGCAAGTCGCTGTCATGGCAGCTGCCAGCCACAACGACGTTGCCGTCGTCCTCGCGTTTCTCGGCCTATTCAGCAATCTAGGCGGCGCTATCGGCCAAGCTATCTCTGGTGCTATTTGGACACATACCGTCCCTGGCCAGCTGGTCAAGAACCTCCCAGAGTCCGCCAAGGCAGAGGCCTTGAAGATTTATGCTTCTCTGACTACGCAATTGTCGTATCGCATGGGCTCGCCTGAGCGCCAGGCTATTATTGCTTCGTATGCCCATGGACAGCGGATTATGCTCTGTGTCGGCTTGGGTGTTTTGTGCTTTGCTTTTGTTTGGGTTGCCATGTGGAAAAATATCCAACTCAAGAACGTGAAGCAAGTTAAGGGTAATGTTGTGTAAACGTTAGATGCGCGGGGGTATTCGATTTCATTGTTGCAGGATGTCTGAGGGGGCTCTTCTTGGCCAACCTGTGTACGCTGGTATCTTTATATTTTATATTTATATTTTGTTTTCTTTTCTTCTTTTCTTCCTCTTCTTTTTCCCCCCCTTTTCCCTTTTTGCGGTTGCTTTCTTCCTTTCTTTTCTCTAGTCCGATACTGATTCTATTTCTCCGTGTGCGTTGTGTACGTTTGTTTTGTTTGTTGTATTTCGACCTGAAAAATCAAGGTATAATTTTAGATTTCGTAGAAATAGGATTCCGAGCTCGTTGTCGCAGCGCGTCGTCCTATCTGAAAAGAGAAAGGTTTATTGTCCCTGGGCATAACTTCTTCATTCAGGTGTGACGGCGATGATTGTACCATTTGATCCGGTTCAAATGTATCACCCTGGCTACTGGAGTTGTATGTGCCTAGTAACTACCTATTCTATTAGATGAAAGTCTGTGTTCCGGAATTGCTAATTGCTGGAGAGCCAATAGCTAACCTCAATCCCAAATATAATCTGTCAAAAAGGAGAAGAAAATGGTGGGTTTATTGGGAAATACAGTCACCCTACCAAACAAACTCTATGTGATTCTTCATGAACTACAGGTTTCTTCTATTTCACTCTCGTACTTCATTCATGGAATCAACAAGCTCAAGAATTATGGTTGATTTGACCGGGAGTTCTACTCTAGTATGTAGCTCCATCCAGTGGATATTTCACCACAATCAATTCCCCATTTCTCGCAAAACCAATGCTGTCTTCACCCAGCATTGTGGCAACAAGGCTGTGTCGTAGTGTGATGTAGTCATTTGGTATAAAGAAATGTCGTTTATATAGAGGTTTTATATCGATGTTTTTGTTGTCAGGAGAAATATTCCGCAGGTCGAAAGTGGAAAAACCAGAGGGCATCGTCGATAAACATTATGCTGGAACCTTTACTACCGAGATAGAACTGTACATTTAGTAATATAGTTGTGTTGGTATTGCCAGTCCGCTTTTCAGTTTGGGGTTCCTCGTTTCTCCAGACTAGAAATGTCATAAGCGCTTTGTTGTCACTGTGCGAGAAGCCTGCGAGGACGAATTTGTTGTCGGCAACAGGTTCCCAAACATGGAGGTAATTGCTTTCCGCGTCTTCTATGGCGGGCGTATGAAGATGCTGAGAATGCAGCTCGCAGGAGGATGTTTCCGTGAGGGAATTAGGATGGTAGAGCTTGACCTGGGAGTCGAGGAAGAGCATAAAATAATCCACAGAGGTGTTGAAACATGTCCATCTCCATTTAGATCGTGCCTCAAAATCAAGCACGGCCAGGCGCCTAGGCTTTTCAGTTTCTCGGGGTAATAGCCGTAGGGTGTCCTGTGATTCCGTAGACACAAGCAAATGTTCACCGTTGGAGTCAAACAAAAGCTGATGGACCAAAGTGCCAGCATGCCAATTCATTATAGTCTTTTCCGATATCCATACTCCATCAACGAGCTTGAGACGGCGAAGCTTCACTCTGTAGCCCAAGCACGCCGTAGCCAATGTCGGTGTCGTAGCATGCCATGTAATTTCAGTAATAGGAAACCCATTTTTGTTATCGAAAGTTTATTTCGGGCCTTCGTTAACGGCGGGCGTATTAAAGCACGTTATGGTGCCAACCTCATTCCCAGCAAAGATCGTCGAGGTAATATGACATGATGCCAGTGCGGTTATTTCAAGTGGCCTTTCATAATCCCGTTTCGAAGTTGCAACTGGGGCCGTGATTCCCCCCCCCCCCAAAACTAGAATCTTCTTCCGAGTCCTTGCGAACTAAAATATAGGGTTCCCAAGCTTTTGCAATGCTCTCACGAATATCCAAGAGCCGCAGTCCATCTGCGCTGAAGGTGAGTGATACTACGCCCTCGTCGAAAGAAGCCATTCTGTAAAGCAGGGTTAACGTCTCAAAATCGTATAAATGCACGATCCCATTGCTATCAGAAGTTGCTAATGTCCTTCCGTCTGGTGTAGATGCCAATATAAAGGAATGACCAGCAGCAGAAGCGAGCTCTTTCTGTGTCAAAGTATCATACAGTGCTAGCCCTCCATCCTGGTAAGCGTCCGCAAGGATATTTAAACTTGGATTGGGGTTGAAAAGTGCGGTCTCTGGAGACATGGACGGCCCCGACTTTCCCACGGCTCCACAAAGCCCAAACAGTCCCTTACCATCCTCTAGGTACCATATATGAATAGGACGGCCACGGTAGACAAGTGCTATCATAGATCCATCGGGAGATATAGATGCAGCCATTAGCACCTAGTGGCGGGTTTGAAGTAAAACCTCTGGGGTTGTTCCCGTGAGCTCAATGCGGCCCATTCTCCTGCCATAGCTCACGAGGAACCGGAGCGCATAGTTGCCGCTCGTAGCAACTATAAGCTCCTGGTCATCTTGAGTAAAAGATAAGGTGACACATGGTTCGATAATGGTTTTGCACCATATTTGAGTGCCAGTCTGACTCCATAGCTTTAATTTCCGAGGCCCAGCGGAGGCAATGAACCGACCAGTGCTATCAAACTTCAGAAACTTAACTCTCTCCTGATGATCAAAAACAGCTATCTCCTGGCACGTTGAGTCGTTAAAAAGCCGGATAGCCCCCGACCCCATTCCAAGAGCAAAGACATTCTCTCCACAGCCAAGAGCGGTTGCCCAGCTGGATCCATATCCTATCCATGCGACACAGTCCGACCATCCAGCTTGGTGTTGAGTCGTTACTGTAACTCCACCTGGTTTAGATCCGAAGCACTGATAAACCATAGATTCCTGAGGGCAAAATGGTGGTATTAAGGAGTATATCGACTCAGGAAGATCGAGCATTTACCCACCAAACTTAGCGACTAATCGTATAAGATCAGTGGCCCAGCCGTTAACAGTTCGAAAATCAGCGCTTGGAGCCGAAGTGGGTTTTGCTCGCCTATCAAGAAACTGATGCAGATTTTTGCCATTTTTAGGACTTGTTGAAGACTATGGTAGCGGATTAGATACTCGATGCATTCCGGCGCGTTGGATTTCAAGAAAGATGATAGAAGCACCATCAATTCATCGGCATCCGGAGGGGCTTTGATCAGATGCTCTGAAAATGACGTGCTCGCATAGTCCATAAAATCAGACATGTGTGGGCTTTTGCTCGCTCCACTCGTCGTCTGATTTGGCAATCGCATTCCTTCTGATAACAAATATTTCAAACAACTTGATGCTAATCGTCGATGGCCAGACGACTTCTTTATCGCAAACTCTGACTCCTAATTGCTATCTAGAAGAAGTCTCGAGCAGTAGCTTGAACTATTTCAAAAGTTCGTGACTTGTTCAAGTAAACAAGATGGCCACAGAGCACCTCGACAGACCTATTGAGGGGGTATATCGTTTTCTCAAAATCGTACCTAAGAGCTGCTTGTAACTCGGCGGTTTTCAGAGGACGAGAAGCGCAGACGACCCATATAAGAATCCCGCAGACAAGCCACTTTTCTCGGATGTTTTTGGACATCATTTGGAGGCCTCTTGTATAGAACAGCTCCATTTCCACAGGTACTTCGTCCAAAATTATATCAATCTGCTCTTCGCTAAACACCGTTGCTATTTCCTGAAGGACCAGCCTTACCCAAAGGAATGATCCAGAAGCCTTGTCAATGATTTTGCTGATCAAAGCCTGCCGCCTTTTAGAATCTACATGGTGATATTTGGTCTCTTTATCCAAATAGCGCCGGATATCTTGCATGGAGTCGTCTACTGAAATATTGTGTATAGTGAATCGGTGATTTCTACCCTCGAAATATCGCTGGAACTCGAAGATCTCGCGACTTGTAACCAGAAAATGGATTGGAAATTCGCTTTCGATTCTTGAGAGTATTGATAGTAAATTGGGCGTGTTGACACATTCGTCCATAGCATCAATCACACAGTACTGTGGACGGGAAATCTTCAATCGGAAAATCCTTCCCAGGAATATCTTTCTCCAAATAGCACGGTCATCATCCCTATCAAGTTGGATTTTGTCCTCCTGCATGGAGACGAGCGTACATCGCACATCAGGAATCAATACGGCCAATTGGTAAGCCAAAGAGAGTAGAAAGCTCGAAGAAACTCGATTTATTTTGTTTCCCATGTTGAAAAAGTAGTAGCTGCAATCAAGTTTCTCACGCTGGAGATAGCGCACAACATATCCCGCCATAACAGATTTGCCGCTGCCAGGTTTGGCCGTTAGCCAGAAAAGCTGGCGCTGACCAGTGGCTGGATTGATCCAGCTTTGAAAGCTTTCTTCTTCCACGAACCAGTGGCAGGTCTCCGCCGTTTGTAGTTCTTCTAAATCCAACAGATCATCGATGTAGGATTCTGAGGCGGCCAGGTACGCCGCTAATGATTGCAGTTCCGCATTTTTGGAATTGCTCCCGGTACGCTTTACATTGGAATTAGAACCTGAGCCTGCTAGAAATAATACTTTGATGGGTGCTTACCATCGCGCAACAGGTCCGTCACTGTCAAAACGAGAGCGTTTCGAACAGTTTGGTAGTTAGGGTCCACAGGACTGGTGAACCTGCAAATTGCCCGATGATCCGCATTCAGAAGAAGAACTCGTTTGTTTCTGTAACCAAGGGTTGCCGAATCTTTGTCAACTATCAGAGTGCGAGTCAGCCCGATTTTCGTTTTTTGAGTTTCGAAGAAAGAGCATATTTGCAGGCCATCGGCGTAATTCTTGAATTCGTCGTTGATAACTTGAATCGAAACGGAGTTACGTTTTAGTTAGTTACAGTTACCTGGGTAGTAGACACAGGACCCCTCCGGTCCGATAATTCAGTACTAATTATTCGACTATAAAACACAGCAGATAAATCTTGCTGCAAGCCAAGTGCCGCGTTTATCCCACTGACGGCTGCAGCTACTAGTTATACTCGCAGTAGAAATATACATTTTATCCGCATGTCCCATCATCCCCAGCCGCGAATTTTGCAACAAGATATGACAGCCACTCCATTGCTCTAGACGATCAATCAGTACAGGAACCCGCTTTTTATGATCCTTAAATGATCACAGCAAAAGACCTAGAAGATATAGATTTCGGACTTACTCCTTTCTCGTTTCCTTCGAGGCCCAAACTCTCGCGATGGAAAGGTCGTATGTTCTACACACGAAATTTCACCGCGTTAGCAATCTGGTGGTGGAAGGACCTCGCAAAATACTTGATATATGATACTCACGCAGCATAGAGAATATTCCGATCCTCTGACTCGCCGTTCGGATCCTCAAGCGCAGTGTCTCCCTGGACTACCGAAGCGTATGCCTCTCGACAACCTTTACGAGTTTCATACCTGGGCGCTCTCTAAGGAGCCATTTCAACTACCACCATTAGCGCCTGTCGGGTTCTTTGGAAAAGGGGGTTAGGTTAGTTAATTGATTCACATACATTCATTGTGTCCATAAAATGAGCAAAAGTCGAAGAGAAAGGGCTTATCGTCGACAAGGCCAACATTCCCATGCCAGAGATCTCCATGCAGAAGACACGGTTGATATGTCTCCCGCCAGTCTCCAAGGGCCTTAATAGTCTTGGGATGACCTTTTCGATAATATTCTAACCCAGGACCTTCAGCTAATCGTCTAGTCCGTTCGTAGATTCCTCTGTCTCGAGTGTGTTTCGGAACATGCGAGTGAAGAACTCCTCCCAGGAATCACACCAGGCTGTATCGACTAGCAAATTCCCGTAAAGACCTCACCTTCACAACCGAATTTCCCGTTTGGAGAAGAAGACTCACGATGAAGTCTTGCCAAAGGCTTCACGAAATCGACGGGATCAGGAAGCTGGTTCTTACATTATGATAACTCGCGAGGATGAAGTGTTTGTCAGGGGTAGTTGTGTAAGTTCCCTATATACAGTCACCATTATAGCGTTTCAAGCGTGGGGATTCGTTGCACAAAGATTCCAAAGCGATGAGCAAGTCAAGGGAATAGCAATGCTTTTTGCATAGCTGGCACCTACCCAGCCAATAACCTTAGCCGTATTTTCTGGCAAGATAGATCCTACTGCAACAGCGCCGTTGAACTCTGCTAGAGCCATCCGCTGCCCCAAACCCCCTGAGTACACCTTTTCTCACGCGCAGATCTGTTAGCCAATATAGTCTCTAGCGGCGTGTATCATGCCTCTGTAGCATCGTCTTGCACGTTTGCGGTACCCCAAGTTATACAGTATATTACCTTGAGAAAGTAAGATACACCCTCCTCATTCTCCTCCCCAGCTACCCTCATACCCACCTTCTTGAAAGCCGCCCAGTGGCTCGCCCCAACCGTAGTAACCAGTTCAATTCGCGACCCCTTGGAAAGGACTTAAAGAGGAAGCAACGATTTTTTTGTGAGTATATATTCTTTTCTTATTTATTTAACCCAGCAAAGCAAAAAGAATTCTCGACGTACTTGCGAAAACTGCTGGGTCAATATCCCTTGAGGGCAGTTTTTCTGCCTCATGTATCTCGGCGATTTCACATTCGCCGAGTGTGACGGGCATGTTGTGTTTTTGCTCGATGGAGAGGGGACTTCAGGAGTATGCGTTGTGGTGGGGAAGAGTATATCAACGTGTCCCTAGCTGGTCCAGAAATTCAGACTATTTATTTCTCATGCGCTGCTGCTTGTTCTTCTGGCCCTGCTAAATAGAAAGCAAACTAAAGACGTGTGTGGGAAGAAGGGAGGTTTCGTAAGACGCGCGATAAATATTTTACACGCATCTCCCCTCACAATGTTTAGACAAACAGGCCCCTCTATTGCTCCGGCGAATAGGGGCCGCCTGCGCACAGTTGGTATATTGTACATGGATGCGATGTGACCCCGTCGCGAACATGCATGCAGATGCAAAGAACAAATCTCACATCCTCAAAATGTAACCTCAATTTTCCCAAGGGAGAGGAAGAACCAATACAGCGAACCAGACAGTCGGTATTTGAGCTTAATAATATTTTGATATTATGTGGTATATATAAGAGAGAAAGTACACCCCCGAAATATGAGGATATACCTGAGGAATGTGGATAGGAGATAGTAAGGTCGCTGAGGCTTAGATGTAATCAACCCATGCTCTAAAAGAGAAAGTCCGAAACACCGTACAATATGCATAAATAGGAGAGAGATAGAAAAAGGTGACCCCAGATTCGTCAGCGAAAAGGGTATACAAAAACAAAAAAGGAAAAAAGATTGAAAAGAGAGAGATATATTATGTAATGACATATTTTCCAATCGCATGGAGAGGAAAAATGGATAAGAAAAGGGAAGAAAAAAGTCTTCATGCTTTTTGTAAAAAAAGAAAAAAAGTCTTGGGAGATATTTTAAAAGTCGACTCGGAACCGCTTGCTTGTGCGTATCCGTTCTCCATAGTAGAAGAACACGAGTGGGAGCGGAACCATGGCGAGGGCTAAGAATGCAAGCAACGAGTTGCCCCAGCCCAGACCCAGGGCAGCGTACATTCTCATACCGCAGAGAGGTAAAAGTGCTCCCGCGATGGAGCGGACGACGGTGTTTGCTGCGATGGCGCTGGCGGCGTGAATCGTATATGCATCGACGAGATAGGTTGATATGGACATCTATATTACGGTGAGGTTAGTGGAGTTTGATCAAGGGCAGGGTTTATGGATAGAAGCGAACGCAAGGGTCCAAAACAAAGAGAGGGGAAAGGGTAAAGGGCGGGTGAGGTCATACAAAGGCACCAATCATTCCAATTCCAACCCACATCGTTCCGACAATGGGCATCATATAATGCAGGTTTCTCTCTGCTGACCAGCCATACCAGAACAAGCCAATCGGGATGAATAGTCCGCTAGGGATCAGAGGGGGGAGGCGATACTCAGGTTTGAGAACTCCACCGTTCTTAGCAGCCAGGTGTTTGAGGATTCGGTCCGACGTCGCCCCTAAGATTGCAAGGCCCAGGACAGATCCAACGCCGATACCGAGAAATGCGAGTCCAACGTTGCCTATAGTTTGTCTGTCAGTAAGTAATTCTAGAGGTGCAAATATAGCAAATACTAACCCTGAGAAAAACCATATTGGTCGGTGAACACTGATGAAATGGTTGTGAAAAGGAGGTACAAGTATCCATACACAACAGCCACATAGAGAGAAAGGAGCAGCACAATTGGAGACAAAAAAAGCATTTTCATCGGTCGGACAATGGATATCACAACAATTTCCTTGGTTGTTAATCCACTGTCAAGCTTTGATCGCAGATTCTGATTTCCAGTCTCCTTTCTCAGCTTTTCGGTCTTGCGTTTTAGAAGGGTGGGATGATAGGACTCGCGCATGGAGATAAGACAGAGAACCGAGGCAGCACCCGCCTATAGTTAAGTCCGTTAGCAAAATCTATTCTGTCCCAAACTCGCAGCCCCTAAGACCGCTGATAGGGAGACAGGAAGCGAGAACAGGCCGACTTACAAAAATTGCGAGAATCCAAAACGTCCACCGCCAGCCCATTGCTTCGGTCAAATAACCACCTGCAATTGGTCCAACAACAGGTCCTAGCAAAGGTCCTAGTGCCCACAGTGCCATAGCAGCACCTCGCTGCTCTTGAGCAATCATATCCGCCAAACTACCTGCACCAATTGTCAAAGGCGCGCTTCCGGCAGTGCCCGCGAAAAATCTAAATACGATAAGAGCATCAAGGTTGGGAGCCTTGGCGCAGGCAATGTTGAAGACAATGAAAAGGACGTTGCAAACATGATAGATGGCGTTGCGGCCGTACATTTCGGATAACGGAGCGAGGACGAGCGGGCCAAAGGCATAGCCAAGGAGATAAACCGAGACGACGAACGAAGCAAGTTCTGTGTTTGAGCTTTGGAATTCTTCCATCACGTCGGCCACACCGGGCGCAAACATGGAGGAACCGAGAGGGCTAATCCGTCACGAAAAATTAGCATGGGGAATGCGAGTAAACGAGGTATCCCCCATCTCAGCGCACAGGGGGTTTCGGGGAACGTACGTCAGGAATGTGATAAACGCAATAGATCCAACAATTGTGATCTTCTTCGAGAGAGGCCAGTTCATTGGATTCATCGGGTCGTCGGGGCCGTCCCAATCTACTATGTTGGGATCCAGCGGCTCGGAACTGTCGGCAACAGCCTCTGCTCCATCTTCTCCGCCTTCTGCTTTCTCCAGATCGACCGTACTTCCCGCAGTTTTATCCACTCCCGCTGAAGATACGGGCGGGGAAGTGCTCTCCCCCTTCATAGAGGGTGACTTGACATCGTCCGCAAATGTTTCCACGACTGTGGAGGCCTCTGTAGAGATGTAACGTCAGCCATATCGAACAGGCGCAATTGGAATTCCACCAACACTGCCAAGCTTGGATACATACTGCTGTCTGCCATGATATTAAAAGCAAGATATTGCACCACACTACGATCGAAAGTTCTTCCACGCGTGTGTGACGATGCAGCTGCGAGCAGCTGCACAGGGATATGGTTTCTGCGACTACACGCAAAGGATGCCAAATATAAGCGGTATCGAGGACTGAATCCGCTGGACGAAAAGAAAGAAAGGGATTGCGTATTGTAGTATGTAATTATTAGGGGGTTCTTGCAATATGTTTAAAGGAATGGAAACAGCAGAGAGACGATCAACGAGAGTATTCAGCAGCTGGGAAAATCCCGAAAGAGAGGGGATAAAACAGAAATTATTTTCGCCCTTGTCACCATCGGCAAGGGTGGTGGTAAGCTGCTCCGAATCTAGAATAATGCACGGTTTTAATACAACATAACGGCACATGGGATGGCCAGGTTCCTCTCTTTAGCTTAGACTCGGCAATGAGATGGCTTCTGGACAAGCTTTACGGGGTACGGTGGAGACGCAGCTTTCCCTGGCTTGTCTGTGAGCCTGGGATATGCATATATGGTAGGTCTGCGCCACGAGTGGATGGACATGTCAGGTTCTAACTTATGTACATACATATAGAGTACAGAGGAGGTATGCATACATTATTGCACAATTTACCGATGCCGCTGCCTAGCTGAAACAGATAATCATGAATTAGCCCGACCAGACGTCGAGTGTCTTCCTTGCAACGCCCCATCGTGAGTTCTTTTCTCAGCTCCCTATCAATTTCCGTTGACTTGTTCGGATCATTAGTGGGGACTGCCGGGGTCTTCTGGTTCCCAATTGGCCATTTCATCTGTCTTCTGTGCGGCTAAATCCGTGGCGCCTCAGGTGATATTCGGACCGGGAGTTGTGGATTATTAATATTGAATCTCCCAAGGCTGATGTGAACAATGTTCATGGATGGGACATGCTGCATAATAATATTGCGTGGCGTCTCACTGCAAAAATCCGAAATACTGCTGACTCTTGTATCCTTGAGGCTGTGAGATGTCTTTGGATTTCTGGATCTTGAAAACACCATTCCGATCATGAACTAGCCAGCACTCGAAGTCGAGTGACACAAGCACGATGCTGACATGCTGTTGGAATCCGACAATATCGAAAACGAGATCTTGAGTAACCACAACATCGGAGCAGATAAGCGATTCAACTCGGCAAAAACGGCTTCTATCCTGGTTCTGGCGTCGCGGTCCATACGGAGTCTCCTTGGCACCTTCTGGATGGGGATAAGCCTCTTCGGCAAATACCCGTTGGTTGCTGCACAAATCATGCACAATTTTCTGATACCAACAAATGTCTCCCTCTCACTCCATCGCGAACAGCGAAGAGATCCAGAGAGCTTCATACGCATTCAGGATCCCAGCATGTTGGTTCTCGCATGGGCAGCACATATGCATACAACACCTGCATTTGATAATGCTCAACTGTTATTGCGTGCTGATTTGTAATCCACTCACTTTGCATTCTCAACCGAAGGCTGCTGTTCCTAGTTTTTATTCTCGTGGTTTGGAGATCGCCGATGCGGAAATATATATTTGGTTTTAAAAACCGGGTGACGGAAGATACACTCCCCTAACTCCGACTTTTCTATAAGAGCATTTAGATTAAAAGTACTTGAGAAGGTCACTGGAAGTCCTCCAAGTATGCCACTGCAGGAAATAAGGTAGTAATATGAAATAGATGAGTAAGGAGAACTGAATAAATAAATGAAGAAAGTGCTTTAAAAGATTGTGTGAACGGCAGCAACAAGCTCTACAGCATCGAGAACAGAATCAGGATCATGGCTGATTTTCAATTGGAAAACAGCCAAACAAATGTACTAAAGGTCCTGTGGTCTAGTGGTATGATTCTCGCTTTGGGTTACTTAGCCTGGAAGATGCGAGAGGCCCCGCGTTCGAATCGCGGTAGGACCCCACCTCTTTTTGTTTCACTTCCTTCAGTTTTTATTTACTACACACACACTTTCTGATGTTCTAATTTTTCCTTCCTTCGACCTCTCTGTCTATTTCCCTCCTCTCTATCTGCTGTGTACATCCATCGATCTCCTAGTGCCTGGTAGGTTCTAGATGATCTTCCTGCTAGCAACATACAGGGAGAAGATGCTCCTCTGTCCACGTCCACATCTACATATATTTTTCGATGGCTGGATACGAGCACCTTCTGTTGCTCGTCTTTTCTCTATTTGCTTCGATGTTTCTCGAATTGTCACTCTAGTATAAGCATTGTATGAGCTGAATATAGCTGTATCTGGAATATGCAGCTGGACCTTGTCAGGTTGTTGTCATCCAGACATATGCAAGGTTTAAATAAGGGCAATGCCCAACCTTCAAAAGCCCCAACCGGCTACTCATACGGAGCTCAGATCAAGGAGTCTCCGTCCTTCCTTCCTGATTATTGAATCTGGCAGCTTTAAAGAGGGGTTGTCGCTGTTATACTGGGGAGTCTAAGCCCAAACAGCATATGATGTTTGATTGAGACTGTTATTAGACGCTGCAGATAACTAGCGGTTCTTTGCCTTTGCCATACACCAACCAAGAAATCTTCTTCCTTATCCTTGCCAATCGTTGCCTGACAAACCTCTCTCGCGAGTGGAGGCTACGACATTCGTGATATGGCGTTGGATCACTTCATTGCTGGAGGGCCCCACGCCGTAGCACCGCCACGGTTGGATTTGTTACCAACGGAGGTACTTTCCATGATTCTCTTCTATGTATATTCCTGGCGAAGCCGTCCGCCACCGAAAATTGGGGACCCCGATTATGTCCGGAGATATACTTCTACACGGCGGCGAGAGAGTAATTTGCCCTCCGAAGCATTGCGCTTGCCAACAAGCGATTGCATCTTGTCGCCATTCCATACCTCTTCCGGGATAAAAGAGTGAAGTTCACATCACATAGCCTTGGTCGCCTTTTACCCCTTCCACAGTGGCTGTTCTATCCCTTTGTGCAAAACCTGGAATATCGTGTACCCGAACGCATTTTAAACATCGGTGAGTAGATAATCCCATGTCTGCTGTTCTGGACGGCGAAGACCAGCCTCTTCGTCCATTGCATTCCATGACCTTTATTTTTTCTTCTTGGCTCTCATAGTTACCGAACTAACGGCGGTGATGTAGAGCATCTTCGTCCCAAGGACTTTTATAGCCTGTGTGAATGTCAAGACTCCGATTGTCCTTGGACACGTCGGGAGTATAAACAAGGCTTTAAAATTGAATGCCAAGGCCAAAAGAACATGCTTGAAATTGATTATGATATGCACGCGCTTTATTCGGCTTTTCTGGGGTTGACCGACCTGTCCAATCTCAAAGTTTCCCTCTGGGAAAGGATCCCTTCGCTTCCACGTCATGACGACTATCATAAACTGGAACGAAAATATTACTATGACCGGGATTTGTCCATACTTGCTATTCGGCACGTTTGGGTCATATCCCATGCTATGGATCGCGCCCGTAAGAAGGGAAAACTGACAGCGTTAACGGAATTGAATTTCGACGGATTCATCCTCAACTCACACTGCGAGAAACTAGAGATATATAAGTGCGTAAAGCTTGAATGTCGCGGGATCACATCGTTGGAGCTATCTAATAGTGATATGTTGTGGGTGTATTGCAGGGAGGGAAAATTCTTTTTTCCTGCCCTGCGAGATTTACGTCTGGTTAACTGCAAGACCGTGAGGTTTCTGAGTGTTCGCAATTTCGTAAAGGTCCATGCCAAAACACTCTGCAGCCTCCTCATATTGCCCCTTCCCGATCTGGGTTGTGATATAATGGAATTAGCCGAAGAGCTTTCGGATATTGCGAAGATTGGAGCTCTCAAACATGTTCGGGTGCTAGGTTGCTGGCGTAAAAGCTACAAGACCATTGAGAGATTGCTTACAGGCGACATGAGCGTTTCTGATATCGACAGGTGGATTGAAAGTGGCGACCTGGCCAAGGAGTTCTGAGCAATTGTTGATTCGTGGTGGAAACATGCAGGTCTTTCAAGGTTCTCTCTTTTTGCTTTGGTTTTTCCTTTGTATTTCCTCCTTTTCTTTTCTTTCCCTTTCTGTTTCTTTTGCTCTTCTTTCATTCTATCCCTCCCCTTTCATTGTTTTTTCCCTCTTGTTTTATGTCTAAAGTCATGGCAATTTGCTACCGTGATCTCTCCCAAGGGCTCGTCGTGCCTGGTCAACCTGCGCATGTGCTTAGCCTAGAGAATGGTTGAGCTTTGAGATTGCCTGCAAGGTCGTCATGTGCGATTGATACCCCACTGCCAACACAACACTGATGTTCCGACTGCAAAGTACATCTAGCATTGTGGTTTGTGATTCGATGCTTGAAATGGTTGAGGCTGTGGGTGGCTTCATGCGCTCCGAGAACCCTGTCGAATGACTGACTCTGCTGCTGCTGTTCTCGTTAGCTATTTGGTCAACCACGTATCTATCTCGCGCACTTCTGGCAGCCATTATCTAGTGATTATATCCTGCGCTGTGGTGATTTCTTTTCCCCATGTACCTTTGTCCTTCTAGTTATGTTGTTTTTTGTTTAATTAATAATCTTCCCTTGCGACTTCTAAGTGACCCGACCCCTCTCCATTCCTTCTGCACCAGTACGGGCATACTGACATACCAGTCTTCGATTCGCCAGAGTGCATGTCGGAGCCCAATCTAGCGCGCACTATCTATCTATTCCCTATATATGGATACGCAGCCAAGTCTGCTTGCGTCGGTCGGCTCTGGACCTCTATTACGTGTAGTATTACTGGTCCTCCACCACTATAAACCAAGTACCGCTGGCTTCATATGGCGCTATGCTGAGTTCGAAAAACACGCGCTAGAACGACGGCCGGCAGTGGCGCCTTGCAGCCGAGTCGTTCTGATCTGCGCGAGGTCGGCGACGGGTTTGATGCTTGTTGGTGTGTTTGACCAGGGTTGCGCGCCACCACCCGCCATTGCCAACCATGCCAATCAGTTGGACTTATCTAGCTGGAAATATATGGGTCAAGCAAATGTTTGGACATGTGTAGCGCCTCCAACCCCAGTAGCTCCGCGGTGTCGAGTGATGAACCAACAAGAAGTTCATCCCTTGTTTTATGGTAGAGTGACAACCCTGCTCGCGCCTATAAATTTCTGGCTATTGATATTCATAGCATGGCCGGCTAGATAGTGGGTGGTGGCCATGTTTTCTTGACCACACACCACCATAGACCAAGCAGGGGATGGATGGGTTCTATAATCCTTCTAGCAAGTTTCAGATGTCGTCTGTCTGGCATTTTCTGCATCGCTATATATCTTTACTAGATACAAATCATTGGCCCTTTACTCTCAAAAGATTAGCCGTATATAGAGGTCTATCTGTCGCATTGTTGACTATAGTGGTATGGTAGATACTATAGCTCATCATCTCCTAGACGCCTGCCGTGACAGTCGTAGTCCTTCCACAGCTGGCTGGGCTGCCTGGATCTCAGAGGGTGGGATCGGGTATACTTGTCGGTCAGTTACGTACTGTACTTGCCCATCTCTTGTCTAATTCTAGAGTTGAAGATAAAGGGACCTGCTTAATTTCAGAACAGTGAAGTTTGCACAGAGTATGAAGCATGGCAAGGTCTAGGAAGGGAGGTTCTGTGGGGAATAGGGGGGATAAGGAGACAGTACGGCACATTAAGGATAAGCTTATCTCCACGTGACTTTGTCGTGTAACAGTTTGGTCACTGACATCCAAGTCACTGCGGACTGCCGAGTTGAACTTCATGTTTTGCCGCTATTAGTATGCATAGAACGGGAGGAGGAGTATTTTGATCGTATGACAGACAAAATCGCTACTCTCCTGTTTCAATTTGCTGTCCAAAGAGCTGGCCAGCACAACATAAAAAAAAAATGTGGTCACGTTTCCGGCTCCCCCAATGGTGCTCGGTATTGTCGGCCCCATCGGGTGAGCTTAGCCGGGACTGCCTACACTTACTCGACCACTCAACCCACCGCCCGCATAATCTGGGGCTGACTCGTGGGGAAAGTCTCGGCTGAGTCTCAATTTCTCTAGGTTCGAAGCTTCTGCCAGCCACCCACCGCCCCGCTGCTGAGTCGCTTCCTGTGGGGTGTGGTGCATGACTCTACGGCGAAGAGCCAAGTTTTGGGATATGATTCAAGTTTTGAGCCGGAGGCGTAAAGCACAGACATATCGAGAGCCGTATAATGCACATTATGAACGACTATTCAAGAAATGATGAGATGCTCTGGTTGTTAACTTTCGGCTCCTCGAGGGACCGCCAATAGCCACCTTCAAGTTACCGATCACAAACAACAACAAGCCGCTAGCTATGGCTGGCCTCAAAATCGGGGTAACGCAACACGGGAAAAATTACTCTCTTACCGTGAGCAGTTATCAACGGCGTCTGTTTAGTCGGGGGACATCTTGGTCATAGGGTTGGTTTCGTGAATGCGAAGCTATCTGATTTCACTAATCGAAATGAGAGCATACCTCTATGGAGACTTCCCCTCTCCCCGTGGAGGAACCACAAGTTCGGTGGGTCCACAAAAGTCTAGAGCTGTGGAGTTGGATTTCTAAGGCCAGGAACAATGCTATTTGCTCTCGGATATTGATTTGCCTGTCGTCCTGCTAATGCATATAAAACCTCCATGCCAGCATCTGCTCGAGGAGCTGTGAGCTATCATTCTAATTCTCTACATCCCAAACACCTCCTCTCTCTTATTTCTTACCATTAACTCTCAATATTCACGATTCACAATGGGTGACCTTACATCTACTGGGCAGCAGGCCCAAGCTGTCACAGGTTCAGCTTGGAGATTAAATAAACCTATCCACTCTGAACGACATGTTCGAGTTATCTGTATCGGCGCTGGTGCCTCTGGCCTCCTCTTCGCCTACAAGATGCAGAAACACTTTTCGAACTACAACCTGACGATATATGAGAAGAACCTTGAAGTTTCGGGGACGTGGTATGAGAATAAATATCCAGGGTACGTTTAGCATACACCGCGTCTCATAGTGGAACTTGCTCTACTTCCACCCGGGTTTATAAATCTTGTTTTAGATCGCCCAGCTAATGTTTCTCTTCAGATGCGGGTGCGATGTGCCTTCTCACGCCTACACATGGTCTTTCGAGCCAACCCAAAACTGGTCGGCTGTCTACTCTGGCAGCAAAGAAATTTTCAGCTATTTCGACACCTTTGCCAACAAGTATGGCCTCAAACGTTTCGTCAAGGCGAGGCATCAGGTTACTGGCGCTTTCTGGAATCACGAGAAGGGAGGCTATGATGTTACAATCCGCGATCTGGAGACTGGCCAGGATATCCATGACTACTGCGATATTCTGATCAATGCTGGCGGTGTTCTTAACAACTGGCGGTGGCCCGCGATCCCCGGCCTTGACAAATACAAGGGTACTCTTCTCCACACCGCCAACTGGGACGAAAATGTCCAACTGGAGGGCAAGCACGTTGGCTTGATTGGCAACGGGTAAGTCAAGAATCCACCCATTGTCCTTTGAAATACTCAGTCGCTAATTTGTTTAACAATAAATAGTTCCTCCGGAATCCAAGTTCTCCCAACGATCCAACCCCATGTGCGCCAAGTCACCACCTTCATTCGTGAGCCGACATGGGTCACCCCAGTTCAGGGTCTCGAGCAACATGTCTACTCACCAGAGGAGAGGCGCGACTTTGCTGAGAAACCAGGCGCACTCCTGAAGTACCGCAAGGAAGTTGAAAGTGGCATGAACTCCCAGTTTGCGATCTTCTTGAAGGGCACGCAGACAAATAACGATACCCATGACTATATGATGGGCAAGATGAAGGAGAAGTTGAACAACGAATTCCTCGAAGAGAAGCTGATTCCCGAATGGCACGTCGGCTGCCGAAGACTGACCCCTGGTGTTGGTTATCTTGAGTCACTCGGCAAGGAGAACGTGAAGGTGGTCTATGGTGAGATCAACGAGGTTACGGAGAAAGGATGTCTCTGCGACGATGGCAAGGAATATCCAGTTGATGTCCTCATTTGCGCCACTGGCTTTGACACCACATTCAAGCCAAGATTCCCTCTCATCGCTCCTGATGGAAGAAACCTCCAGGAGGTGTGGAAGGAAGAACCCAAGTCATACCTCGGTCTCGCTGCTCCTGGCTTCCCCAATTATCTCATCTTCCTTGGACCGAACTGTCCTATTGGAAACGGACCTGTCCTTTCCGCCATTGGTACGTACTCTCCTAGCTCCTCTTCTGCACAACTTTAAACCGACTAAGAATTTGCTAACAAATGTTTCGTGCTACAGAATCTCAAGCCGATTACATGATGAAGTTGATTGATCGCTACCAAACCGAGAACCTCGCCACCTTCTCCCCCAAGCTCGACGCCGTCGACGACTTCATCGCATACAAGGATGAATTCATGAAGAAGACAGTCTGGGCTGACCAATGCCGATCGTGGTACAAGAACAGTCCCGAAGGACCTATCACTGCCCTCTGGCCAGGTTCCACCCTCCATTACATCGAAGCTATGCTTGATGTCCGCATGCAGGACTGGGACGTCTCATACAATGGTAACCGATTCGCCTGGCTGGGCAACGGATACAGCCAGACTGAGGTTGACCCAAGTGCCGACTGGGCCTTTTACATTCGCGAGGAAGATGACGGCCAGCCGCTAAGCAAGGCCGGCCAGAGGAAGCTTCTGAATAAGTCTGGCACAACGAAGTCGTCGACGACCTACAACATCGCTGGAAATCTATAGACTAGCTTAGGGTTTTTCGCTGGTGATGATGATTATTATTATTATTTTAGATGCTTATCGTTGGGCGGAGAGAAGGTTGTGGTTGAGATTTAGACCGCGTTCTCTTCCATCTCTTCTCTCTTTACGGAGTCTTGGGATTTTTCTTCGACTGTGATATATAGTTATCTCTTTTTACCTTTATTGGTTTATTTCTGTTGGTTGGCCCTGTACATACATAGTTCCCAATGAAATCCGTTTAGTCAACCAAATTTTCCCAAGTTAGACAGATGATATCCAGTTGTCGACGTATTTCCTTTGTTCTTTTTTCCTTTTTGCCCCGTTTTAAAATATCCTTCAAGAAGGTAATCATTTATACATTTATCAATGCATCTTTTCGTTGTTCGGACTACATACTCCCTTTTCTTTTCTGTTTTAAAATTGCTCTTCTCACGGCTCCATCGTAACCTCGACACTCACACTGATCACATAAAATCTCTTTTACTAGAATTTCCCTGATTAGACTAGATCCTCTTGGATGACTACTAATTGATACCAATACTATTCATGTTCATTTGTTACTACATACTATAAGCTGTTAGTTATGGTCATAGCAAAAAGGGAGCATCGCTTTTTCAACTATGTGAAAAGTTTAAATGATGATAATAATTTCCAAGGATATCTATAATTCTACAATTGACTGTAACTTCTAGCATGAGGGTCTATATCTTCGCCCGTACGCTCTTCTGACTTTCCCGCTCTTTCCTAGTCCTTTCCACCATAACCCAAGACAACTCCGCAAATGGCGTCCTCTCTTGCCCAACTTTTTTAGCAATGGGACTACTGGCTTGTCTAACAGCATAGCGCGCCGCAATGCCCTGAAAGATGATTGAATCTCTGAAAAACGCAAAGGCTACACCCCAGCCTAAGTCGGGACGTGGGTCCCACCCAGCTACCTCCCGATACCATGTCAGACACTGATCGCGAGTAGGGAGACCTGGTAAGGTGGGATTTGGACCAAACTCGGGATGCGAGTGTTGGCGCTCCATGCTGAAGGCGGAGATCGTCCAGGGGGCAATGAGGTTTGCTAGATCAGAGAGCGGATGTCCGATAGTTGACATTTCCCAATCTAGGATTCCGATTACTCGCGGCTCCGTTTTGTGGAAGACTAGATTGTCGATCTTGTAGTCGCCGTGAATCGGGACGCCTCTGTCCTTGGGCTGATTGGTGGTGTCGCGGAAAAAGGAAGTTAATTCATTCATTCGCGGTATGGCGCCTACTTTCTCGCCCGTCTCAACGTCCACGGCTTCGCTTTGGGTTTTACCGAGGGTAGTGAAGGTTGCGATTTGACGGTTGTAGAAACCGCTGGGTCTGCCGAATGTTGATAGCCCGACTGAGGCTGGGTCAATTCGGTGCAGTTTTGCTAAGGTGCGGACTGCGTCGTGCCACATTTCGGTCCTCTCTGCAGGCGAGACCGTTGGCATTTGGGGCTCCACGAAGATGCGGCCGTCTAGGAATTCCATGATGTAGAAGGCCGATCCGACAACCGCATCGTCGGTGCAGAGACAATACACCTTCGGCACTGGTACATCTGTCGTCTGGAGGGCTTTAAGAACCCGGAATTCGCGCTCTACTTGGTGGGCGGTCTTAGATAGTAGCTTCCCTGGAGGCTTCTTACGCATAACATATTTGCTTCCGCGAGAATCGGTAAGTTGATATGTTGGGTTAGATTGACCGTAACCGAACTAAAATAAGTTCCTCTTGTTAGTCGAACGAATACATGTAGCAGGGCCAAATTTTGTGATCTGGCTACAAGAAAGAAAGACTTACCTGTTTAACGGAAATAGGTGTCACGATCTCGGGCACATTGGATTGGATGTACTTCTCCAAGGCCGCGATATCAATTTGTTGCCGTACCTCGCCCGCCATCTTGGTCAAGATGCGATATGTCTGAAGCTAGAGTAACACGTCTGTGTAGTGAAAATGGAGCATATAGAAACGAATATTTTGACCGCCGTCAGGTTGTTTTCTGGAGATATTTTTAAGATATATTTCAACGGCGCCTTCAGGTCTCAGGCAAAGCAATCATTATGCCTATTGCAGGGACGTCACGAACGGCACCCGCAGACCGACCTCGGCCCAAGGAACCCTGTCAGCAAGCTCTGGTGTGCAGCTCTTTTGCTTACATACAGATAGAGCAGCAAAAAAAAAAAAAAAAAGGCCGCTCAGCTGCACGGGTATGGTCGCCGCTGGTTGGGGCATTACTTAGCCCGCGACAAGCGATCGTGCTCGCGGATAGCCGAGCTTCTATATGCACCTCGCAGCAACTTTCGGCATTCCTTTCCCGACCGCCTTCAAACCTTCACCACCTCACAACATTGCTTCCTCCGGATGGATATTCCTTGGAACTTTTATTTTAGTGAGAACGCTATCTACGAATCGTCTGCGATTCATCATCCGCTCCATAAAGTGGGGTTTGGACTTCCCCCGCAATCAGGGAGAACCAACTCCAGGATGATGTCAGTTCTGTTATTTTTGACAGAGCGATGGCTCTACTCTGGTGATTTATATTATTCTTATAGTCCCCTAATTTACTCATCGCAGTATCCTGTTGGCTTGTGAATTGATTTTATTTGCGTTTTCCGTTCAATCCCTCCCCTGAGCTCAGCAATCAATATTGATAACTTGAACTATTTTAAATCAATCAATCATCACGATGGCGGGGCATCACGCATTGGTCTTTGGAGCCAGCGGCATCACAGGATGGGCGATTACAAACCAGATTCTCTCAGGCTACCCTTCGCCAGGAACGTTTTCGAAGGTCACCGCACTGACGAACAGGCCCCTCAGCGATGAGGCTGCGCAATGGCCAAAGAGCGATAAGCTACAGCTTGTTAGCGGCCTGAACTTGCTCAATGAAGGCGGGGTTGAAGCTTTGAAGAAGGAGATGCAAGAGAGGGTCAAGGATATTTCGACTGTCTCGCATGTCTATTTCTTCGGTAAGGAGATTGTGCTCTTTGTATTAAAACCAGCCAGACTGACCTTTTCTGCTAGCATATATCATGGACTCAGATTCAGCAGTATGTAACCCCAATTGCCCTTAGTTTGGTTGGCCATTTTCGCTCATACAATCATTTAGAAAGAGATCGAAGTCAACGTGAGACTCATCTCGAATGCTGTTAGCGCTATCGACCAACTTTCTTCAAACTTGAAGTTTGTGGTTATGCCAACGGGAACAAAGGTACGCAGCTTTCCTATTCCAGGGGTTGTATCGCATAGACTCACATATCTCTATCTAGGCATACGGTGTCCACCTACTTGATAAATTCCCGTTCCCCACTCAGCTCCCGCTGAAGGAGTCGCTACCTCGCATCCCAGAGCCCTATGCGAGTGAAATGTTTTACTTCAGCCAAATCGATAAGCTCAAGGAACTCTCCAAGGGAAAATCCTGGACCTGGAGTGAGATTATTCCGGACATCATTATTGGCTTTGTGCCTAATAACAATGTTTACTGTCTGGCCCAGGCCCTTGCTCTGTACCTTTCACTGTACGCAGAGGTTGAGGGTAAGGGCGCTGAAGTTCCATTCCCCGGCACGGAAGAGAGTTGGAAGATTCTCAGCAACGACAGCTCCCAAGATGTCATTGCCAAATTCTCCATAGACGCCAGTTTGAATCCTGCAAAGACCGGCGGAGAACGATTTAATGTGTGCGATAATGCCACAGCTTCATCCTGGAGCGTCAAGTGGCCTGTTGTCTGCTCCTTTTTCGGCCTTGTCGGAGTCCCTCCCCCACCCGGAGGCTCAGGCCCTCAACCGTACGCGTACCTTGAGGAACATCTAGCGGAATGGAAGAAGCTCGAGAAGAAGCATGGACTCCAGACTGGCAGGGTTGGAAACGATAGGAGCGCTGGCAGTTACCCACACTTCCTCATGACCCTGTTTAACTTCGACAGGCACCTGGACATAACGAAGATGCATAGCGCTTGGGGAGACCAAAAGGCTGAGACAGACACGAAAGGCGCTTACTGGACGGCATTCGAGCGATTTAGAAAGGCCAAGATTATTCCGTGAGTTATAGGCTAAGGATGTTGAGGATTATACATATTAGGGAATTATCAAGGAAGCGCGATCCACTGTTTACACATCTATCATACACACCTTATATTACTTTCAATTTATAAGTGTGTCATGAAATTTAAGCCCTGGCCTTAATATATATGCTTGTGCGGTGGATGAAAACTGCCATAAACTGCCATAATCTAAACATAAGAATAAAAACATGATCTGTTATATATATTTTAAAGATAGAATCAGAACCATTCGTTTTTGAACTGTTTATATTAGATGAGTTTATAGTGTCTAGAACAGTAAAACAGAAAGTTACACATTCTATCAGTATTCTTAGAGATGCAGAATTGAATAGTCAAAAGTTCTTGTATATGGCTGTTATCGAGTATAAAATCTAAGAAAACAACTAGCTAAACTTGACACAAAAAGAGATACATGCGGTAGAGATGAGAGTACGTGCTATTTACAACATATCCTCCTTCTTCCACTCGTCGAATGGAGTTCCCCATTTCTGGCTGAGCTCACGATACTTGGACCAGTACTGCTCATGCCTCTTCTTAAAGCCTTCTGCAGTCTTCAGCTGGTCCCGACCAACCTGGTGGCGATGCGCAGCATCTGGACCGTCTGCAACCCTCACGAATCTGGCATAAGTCCACATCTCGGGCATTGGGGTATGTTGTGTCAAGCCCTGGCCACCATACATCTGCATGCACTCGTCGATGATCTTCATAGCAATCTCTGGCACAAGGATCTTGCTCTGGGCAATCGCGTAGCGACCGGCTTTGTTTCCGTGGATGTCCATCGTATCCGCTGCATTTAGGACAACGAGACGGGCAGAGTCGAGCTCAAGACGCATTTGTGCAATTCGTTCGACGTTGCTGTCGAACTCGCCAAGCATCTTTCCACGGGGCTTCTTCGCGGGGTCGATGCAGCGGATGAGGGCGAGTTCGTAAGCACGTTCGGTCTGTCCGATAAGACGCATGGCGTGGTGGATGCGGCCAGGGCCGAGACGTCCTTGCGCGATCTCGAAGGCGCGGCCCTCGCCCAAGATGATATTCTCCTTGGGAACACGGACGTTCTCATAAATATATTCTCCGTGGCCCTCGGGTGCGTGGTCATAGCCCATAATCGAGAGGTTACGGCGCATGGTGAGGCCGGGAGTATTGGCAGGAACGATCACCATGGTATGGCGTCTCCAGGGATTAGGGTTGCTGGCATCAGACTCTCCCATCAGGATATAGATTGCAAGGTCTGGGTTCCACTGCGCATTCCCGTATAGCTTGCGCCCGTTGATGATGACCTCGTCGCCCTCGATCCTCATGCTGCAGCCAATGTTTGTTGCGTCCGAAGAAGCTCTGTCGGGTTCGGTCATGGAGAAAGCGGATGACATGTCTCCATCCATCAATGGCTTAAGCCATTTTTTCTTTTGCTCTGGGTTGCAGTATTTTGCTAGGAGCTCGATGTTTCCAGTTTCAGGAGCATGACAGTTCATGGTCTAGAGTAAGGGCCCGCAACGTTAGTAAAGGGAATTAAATTAAGGTCTTTTGTGGGTGGAAATATCTGTACCTGAGCAGCCCAGTAGCATCTTCCCATAATCTCTGCACAGCACGCATATTCCAAGTTCGTCAATCCGGGACTCTCGACAAAGTGGTTCGGTAGGAAGAGGTTGAACAGTCCAGCTGCTTTAGCCTTCTTTCGCAGATCCACGATGAGAGGGGATGTCTGCCACCTCTCCTTGGCCAAATGGGCCTTCACGACTGGCTCTGCTGGGATACATTCTGTTTCAACCCAGTCGTACACTTTTTGAATCCAGTCGATAGCTTTGGGTGACAGCTTTGCCTTGACCCAGGGAGGGATGCGATTGAACGCAGGGTTATTCTCCATTTGAACTGCCATGGTTATTCTGTAAGGTTGAGCCCTAATCTGAAGATAGTGGAAGAAGAATTGTAGAATGCAACGAGTATGGAGTTGCTTAATGGCAAGTTTGAAGCTGCCGTGATTGTTAATATGTATGTTCTTGAGCTTCACTCAAAGCTGAAGCTCTTTCTAAAGCACTGTTGCTCTCAAGAGCCGAGCTCTCCATTGTGGTTCGAGCTTGGCTAGGTCCGAGGATATTCCCGCTTAATCACCCGGCAAAGTATTCCGAACCTTGGTTGGGAAAGGATAGCCGCAGAACGTCCACTGCCCACCTTGGGTGAAGGGGTAAATAACATGTTTTCTACAATAAAGTCTACATTTTTGCCATCGTGTTTTGCTGCTGATTTATCGATGGAACTTATATATCAAAGTAGACGTCCTGTTGCGGGTGTATTTCTACAAAGTCGGGTCGGAATATGTATGTTACGTCATAATTCAGCGGGCAATGTTCTATTGTTCTTTGCCGAAAGTCTTATTATTAGATCTGTATGCTGCTGGGTAGCAGCGTCAAAACAATGAAACAATGAGTCAGTAGTCTGCTTTGGTCTGCCTCTGGGAGGGGGCCGATTCCTCTTCCCCAGACCTCGACGATCACAAATAGAGCAAGCTCTGCCCCTGAATTGCACGCTGTTTACCCCTCATCCGCGTAAGGTTTTCCGTAGCGGCTTTTACCCCACACTCGAGATCCAATTTAACTTCTAGTTATCCACATAGCGCCGCGCTAAATGGGATTAAAGTTTAGTGCAACATGCCCTGGTCCAGCTTAACCTCCAACTCACGGGAATTTTTGATCCTTTTTTGCTTTGCAGAGCATGTCAAGGAAGCTGATACCCAGATGTCTTCCCCGCCACCCAGGTTAGATCCGTCCGGGGATGGATCCGGGACCCAGTTCCAGGTACTAGGCCTATCCTTTATCCCGGGATAACTATACTTGGTCAATGGTCTTTTTGTCATAACGTCAGCGGGGAACACAAGAACAGCAGGAGGTTTGTTCTGGCGCCGAGTCTTCTCTCGTTTATCTAGGTATCCTTTCTGACCTTGCGCACCGTGTCATTAGCCGATTTCTACCACTTGAACTAAGCTTTGAAGTATCCACAACTGGTCTCAAGACCATATGGATCCTCTAATGCAATTATTCATCGCTTCGTGGATGGCAAACATTGCCCCGATAATGCAATGATGTCGCGGACAATAAAAGCATGGCTTCAGCGCTGATTCCAACTGTTTGCTCATCCTTCATTCAAAGAATAAACCTCGTATATTTTTTTATTGCCCTCTACTTAATTTTCCGAAAAAATGACCGGAAAAAGGCCAGTTCGTATTGCGGGTGCCTCAGGCGGTTACACCGACCGCCAGAGAGCACTCTCATCTCTTGCAAGCTTGAATGTCGACGTCATTGTCGGTGACTGGATGAGCGAATGCACTGTATGTCTCTCTCCGCCTCCGGCGCGCTGTTGGGTATACAGAAAACTAACGGATTACGCAGATGTCATGGCATGGAGCTGCAAAGCATGATATCAAGAAGCAGGGCACCACCGATGTCGAGCGAGTTGGCCTCTTCGATCCTTCTTTCATGAGCTCATTTACTCCTGTATGATTGCCCTTTTCCGCTGCTGCCATGGAAATAATGTATTTTGTGGGACGGATTAATAGACATGTTGCAACTAACACTGTATTGAATAGGCTTTGCCCCTGGTCCAAGAGAAGGGGATCAAGATCGCAGGTGAGTTTCACATCCCAGGATCCTTACGTTGATATTCGTGCTAATACGCATTTTTAATTACTAGTGAACGCTGGCGCCAGTGATACCAAGATGCTTGCTGAATTGGTCGCGAAAACCGTCAAGGAGATGAACTTGAATCTTAAGGTCGCCTGGATCAATGGTGATGACGTTATGGACGTTGTGAATAAGCTCCTTGGCCAGGGTGAGAAGTTTGAGAACCTTTGCTTTGGTGGAGAGCTGAAGGACTGGGGCTTTGAGCCCGTTGCTGCACAGTACGTGCTCATGGATCTGGCGTTATTACTTGCTCGCCACTAACATTGATACTAGATGTTACCTGGGTGGTGCTGGCATTGCTGAGGCCCTCCGACAGGGTGCAGGTAAGCAAAAACCTCTCGTGTGCTCTATCCTTTACTAGTACTAAGCGACATCGATTTCCAGACATCGTTATTTGCGGTCGCGTTGCAGATGCTGCTCCCACAATTGGAGCTGCCATGTGGTGGCACGGCTGGGACCGAAACACTGACTTCGATCAGATGGCAGGATCATTGGTCGCCGGCCACTTGATTGAGTGCTCCAGCTATGTGTGTGGTGGCTACTACAGTGGCTTTAAGGATATCTTCGAGGGCTGCGAGAATATTGGCTTCCCAATTGCCGAGGTCTTTGCAGACGGTAGCTGTGCGCTCGAAAAGGAGCCTGGAACCGGTGGAGAGGTTTGTCTCCTAGTTCTTCAATTGGTTATAAACATTACTAACTTCGCCATAGATCTCCGTGGGCTCTGTCGCATCTCAACTTCTCTACGAAATCCAAGGTCCACAATACTTTGGCTCAGATGTCGTTGCTGTTCTGGAGGGAATTAAGATGACACAGGAGGGCAAGGACCGGGTGCTGGTGACTGGAGTTAAGGGTAATCCACCACCAACCACCACCAAAGTTGGTCTAACTGCCAAGGGTGGCTACCAAGCCGAGTTCAACTTCTACTTCGTTGGACTTGATCTCGAACAAAAAGCAGATTGGACCGAGAAGCAAATTCGCCACTCTATGGGCGCCAGTGTCGACCGATTCTCCTGCCTTACGTTCACCTTGGTCGGATACAGCCAACCCGACCCAGCGAACCAAGATCTAGCTACTGCAACTTTCAGAATCTTTGCACAGACCAAGGAAAGAGGGCTGGTAGTCAAGGATACGATTGAGACTCCAGCGTTCAACAGATGGTGCTTGGAGAATTTCCTTCAGAGTGTACCTGGAGCAACTGTCGGAAATGACCTGCGACTTTCTGCTGGGAAGGAGTTTTTCGAGTACTGGGTGGCTTTGCTTCCACAGTCAGAGGTGTCTCACTCCGTTCAATTGCTCTGGGCCAACCAGTCAATTCCCATTCCCCCCTCGCCAAAGGCTCAAGTCTACGAGACCAGACAATGGTCCTATGACCCTAAGGAGCCGACCGCCCTTGAGAAATTCGGCCCCACTACTCGCGGTCCTCTTGGCTGGGTTGCTCTTGGCCGCTCTGGTGATAAGGCATCTGACTGCAACATTGGTCTTTTCGCTCGCCGCGATGATGAGTGGGAGTGGCTCCGATCGCTCCTCACCATTGAGAAGATGAAGACTCTTCTCGGACAGGAATACAAAGGCGAACAGGTCGATCGCTTTGAGATGCCTGGAATCAAGGCTGTTCACTTCTTGTTCCACGACTACTTGGACCGCTCTTACAATGCCAGCAGCACGCTTGATGGCCTAGGCAAGAACGTTTGCGAGTACGTCAGAGCCAAGTATGTGGATATTCCCAATGTCTTCTTGCGACGCGGAATTGTGTAAATGCGCGAGCATCTTCATAAATGTGTTTGTGTGCATCTTGTTAGGATATTTTTAGTTACCTTTTAGGACAGATATGAATATGAATACCAACGATATATGAATATTTCTTCTCTACAAGCTTTCCAAAGTTAGACTTTTCATCTCCGGGTTCCTGGTCAACCGTAGAAAATGAGTTATTTTCCATTTCTGCTATCTCATTGTATTATCGAATCTACGAGTTTTGCAAACTTCCTAGATCCTGTTGTAGGTCTAGGGACATCCTGTAGTATCCTTACTTCTCTTCCCTTAAAATGTCGGTGTTAACAACTTTTCATGTTTTTTTTGGTTATTTAATGTAAGATGAACGGAACAAAGCCGTGGCATTGAACATAATCTCCGTTATCGGTCCCTTCGTATGGTTCCCAACTTCGGCGAGCACAACCAGGCCGGAGACAAAAATACCCGTCACTTGACGGACGGGGGCGGAACCACTACTGACTCAGTCAAGGGTCACAGGTTTCCAGACCCACCGCCCCCTGATTTAGGGGCGAACGTGGGGAAGGATGGAGCTCCCCTCATTTACCAATAACTACCCCTCCTTACGATAATGTCGCTGAGTTATGCATAACCCCACCATCGAAGCCCATGGTTACTTCGGGACGCGTTGTATTTGGCTACCCATATCCCTCGATTGCTTGAAGACGAATTGGGTTGCAGAATCGGCCACCCTTTTCCGCGAAGTAGCCAAATTCCTATGTTTACCGTCATACAAGATGCGGCGCTCCTATCGCCGTCATCTCTATATATCTTCCAAGGGAGAAGGATTAGAAAAAAGTTGTTGTTCGTAACTAATTTCCATCCTCACTCATACAAGGCCATTTTTCACCAATATCTACCCGCACTCAAGTTTATACCTAATTAACCAAAACATCAACCAAGATGAAGGCTGCTCAGTGGGACAATGTAAGATATCCCAATCCCCAGTGTCTGCATATCAAGTTGATTCTGATGCGAATTTCGCAAATAGAAATTGAAGAAGGCGGTGATCAACGATGTACCGATCCCCGTGGCCGGCGAGGGCCAATTCCTCGTTAAGATCAAGTCCGCTTCTCTCTGCCATTCCGACCTTATGATGGATATGAGGCCTGATACCGAAAAGCCCGTAACCCTTGGCCATGAGGGCGTTGGATATATTGAGAAGATTCATCCCAGTGCTGAGGGCAAGGGATTTAAAGTTGGAGATGGCATTGGATTTCTATATATCATTGGATGCTGCTTCGAGTGTACAGGATGCTTGATTCACAATTTGCATTGCCAGAAGGGAACGCAGCTTTTGCAAGGTTTCACTGCAGACGGCTTCTTCGCCGAGTATGCTGTTGTCGATTGGGAAAACGCTATCAAGCTGCCTGGAAATCTGGAAATTACCCGATGCGCACCTCTGTTCTGTGCAGGAATTACAGGTATGTTGCTACTGAGGAACTTTGCCCTGGCTTATAAAAGCATAAAGTCGCTGACATTTTTCAGCGTTCCACGCGGTTGATAACTGCGAGCTGACCCCTGGTCAATGGCTGGCTGTTGTTGGATGTGGTGGGCTCGGCCAACTTGGTATCCAGTATGCGAAGGCCATGGGATTCAAGGTGTTAGGTATCGATATTAACGATGACATGCTTGAAATGAGCACGAAGGCTGGCGCCGATGCAGTCTTCAATTCTCGCACCAACAAGAACCACGTCGAAGAGATTAAGAAGCTTACTGGAGGTGGCGTCGACGCTGCTGCTGTTTTCAGCAATGCGGATGCCGCATATGCTGGCACTATCCCTGTGCTCCGGCTCGGTGCTGTTCTCATGGTGATTGGCCTCCCTATAAACCCATTGCCTTTGTCCACATATGATCTTGTGGTTGGCAAATACAAGATCAAGGGTGATAGCACCAGCATTCCCCAGCGCATGGGCAAAGCAATTGAGTTCTCAGGAAAACACAATATCCTTCCAGAGATTGAATACCGAAAGCTGGAAGAGATGCCGCAGATGATCGCGGATATGAAGTCAGGGAAGGTGAAGACAAGAATGGCAGTGGTGTTTTAGGAAATAATGGGTCTTCTTTATGTATATAGTTTCTGTTCTTTGTTGTATAGATTACGGTCCCATGAACCCCCCTTCCTTAGAACAATACAAGTTATGAAATATATCTCCAATAGTGTGTTTGTAGGTCCAAAGTGGTGGAACTGAATTATGTACATGTACATACTTTTCTACTCTTCTCGAGTCAAATATATCCCATATACTTCAATCTATTCCATTAAAGGTTGCAACATTTCAAACTTTAAAGAATCGTAACCCAAAGTCGAAATATCCAATCTACTCAGGAGTTCTATAACTATGGGATAAGCTTAGCACCTCTCATACGATCAAACACTCCACCCCAAGCCTGCATGACCGACCTCTCCTCCTCAAATCCAGTCAAATACATCTTCGTCATATCATACTGGCGATCAAAGTCAAACTGCGTAAGTAGGAAATACTCAAACCCTTCGTATATCTTGCTTGAATCCGCATGTCCAGTCTTCAACCCGTGCTTTTTCTCCAGCTCGTTCCACACATTGATATGCTTGCGGATATATTTCCTGACTTCATAATTGCTTCCAGTGTCAGGAGGAGATGGGCCCGTGCCAATTAACCCAAAGTATGCACATAGTTGGGGCCACTTGGTACTCCAAGATTCGTAATGTTTTGCATCAGCGACATTGAACGCTTCTCCCTTCTTCGTCGGTGGGAGAGTGAGAGACAGATGAATCGTCTGTCGAGCGATCATATCGCTGGAACTATCGAGGCTCTTCGCAACCCAGCTTTTCCCGGACCCGGGAAAGGGGCATTTTGCATTTTTTCCTTCCACCGCACGGAATAGGGACAGATATATCCCAAGCACGCTTCCCAGGGAGTAAAAGTTCTGGTTTGGCACAAAGCCAATGATAATGTCCGGTCGCGTATCACACCAGTTCCACGACTTATTCGCTGCAAAGGATGTAAGCCAGTCGAGCTGCGGGTGGTAGAAGAGTAGGTCGTGATGCGGCGGTGGAACTCGAGGCAGACTTTCTGCTAGGGGCAAATGCATGATATCCTTGGGGCGGTTCTCGAGAAGGTGACACCCGTACATCTTTGCGCCGGTCTGGAGGACAACGAAGTCGAGCGCTGAAGAGAGTGTGTCGATGGCTGTGACAGCGCGCTTAAACATGGCTAGTGCCTCTTCCAATTCCTTTTGTGCGTCATTACTGGCTTTGTAGGCTGTTCATCTAGTTAGATAACCACGTTCTGCGCATTTTAGATGCGGGGGGTTCTTGCAACCATCTGGGGATAAACCCCTGCCCATTCGAGCTCAGGGGCTGAGAAGGGGGGATTTGCAATGCATTGGGATCTCACCTAAATAGTAAACATGCGTGATCTTGCTGATACCACCTCCAATCTTCTCCTTCATAACAGCCTCTAAATCATCCTGGCTACCCTGTAGCAGATCGATGCCTGAGACAATACTCAATCGCTCATCCTTGGGCCACTCGGAATCTTCTTGTGTTAACGGTCTGTTGGTCAGAGCGTACACCTTGTTCCATACCCCTTTTTTCGGATAATCATTGAGAATTTCATTAACGAATGCCCATCCAGAAACACCGCTAGCACCGAAAATGAGTGCAGATTTGTTTCCTGTCATCTTGAAGGGGAAGTGTGCTTGACGTAGGATTCAAAAGTACAGACTTTTGATAATTCCTGAGAGCTCGCGCTTTATGATTACTTTTACTTATCGAGGGCGGTACATGGCCCCTAAATACTGATTCTCGCGATTATTATCTTCCCCTCAATATTAAAGAAGTAAGTGGCCCTCGTCGACGGATTGTTGACGTCCACGCCGTTGGTATCGCCATTTGCAGCGCAACGCGGGGCGTTCCCTATCATCCCCGGGTTTTTAGGCAAGCGCGATACTGGAAGATCAAGCGGGGTACGTGTGTGGATACTACTAACAAACCCGGTACTAAAAGTAAGGGTGTTCTAAGTATGATAAACGTGACATAGGGAAATAGGATTATCCGCTGGAGGGTAGATAGGTAAACAAAGACTGCCTTTTTGCTGATTCCTGTGAAGAGTGGAGTCTCGGATTTTGACGTCCGGGAAAAGGATATCAGGAGGCGAAACTGGATAACTCTGCAGTTCTCCCCCGCCATCAATGAGGGGTAAATCCAACGAATTCCGTTGTCCCGTGTTCTAGGCCGGAATATACACAGACTATCAAACATTGCTCGTGCTAGATGCTTTCTAGAATACTCAACCTCAGAGTTCCTGGCGTAGAATGACATCAGATCGTGCAAGGGTTCAGTTTTCTATTGTTTACATCAGTTTACTCCCCAACGAGTCTCCGAAACGGAGTTGCTACGTATATGTATGTATGTATGTACGTATGTCATGATTATCCATCGGATGGATGTAAAGGTATATTTCTAGGGATAATTCTTGGATAGAAAAAGGGTCTTGATAAACATCCAGTTTTACGCTCCATCGTTCATAAAAATAATGACTCGGATAGGTCTCCATTCAGACTGCCGTGAATCCGCGATCAATCAAAGGCCTAGATGAATCTTAGGTTATCCAAGTGTCTTGGAGCTATGGTATCGATTACCGAAGCTGTGGCAAGGAGAGCTCTATGTCAAAACAAATATTGGGGACCTTCAAGGGAAAAGTTTCTAAGTTAAAAATCTCTCTCTTCAATCCTTGATATTCCCTACTCGAAGACGCATTGTACATGTACATACATACATACATTCATCTCATCACATCCGCTAAACAATTCCCAACTGCAATCATGACACTGGCACCACTCTCAGGACCCGGCATAATCTATGCAACTGGCAAGATCACCAAGCCGGAAGCCCTATCTGTTGATCTCTTCACAAAATGGTATCACGAAGTCCATATCCCAGACGTCTTCAAGACCGGCGCAGCTACTGCCTCCTTTCGATATGAGTCGACAATTCCTACCAAAGTCAACCACCCTTACCTCTCCATATACCCTCTGCCAGAGCTGAGCGCCATACAATCTGAGGCATTCTCCAAGGTCCCAGTGACCCATGAGATGCTCCCTGGACCGACTCGTCATATTCTGGATTTCGCCGAGTTTGACACGAGATTTTACGCTATTGTGAAGACGTTTGAGAGGAATGGAGCGAAGAAAGGTGCGCAGTCTGGTTACCAATAGTCGACAGCTCTACTATGTACAAACATGTACAGAGCCCCTGAAGGTAAATATTTACTAACCTGAACACGAAACCCCCACAGGCCCGGCTCCAGTAATTACGACTATCACATTCAACCCCCCGGTTGACCAGCAAAATGTCCAAGCCTGGATTGAGAAGTCCTTCATCCCATTCTTGAGCGCAAATCCAACCTTTGTACGACTGAGGCTGTACAAATTGGCGCTGGGAACGACACCAACTGCTCCACCAAGCCACCTTATTCTTCTGGAAACTGAGGGCGCAGGTAGTGGATTGGTCATTCCAGGTGCAGAGCACGGCACTTTCGGTTTGTTCAAGAGCATTGGTGATGTTAATGTTGACTTTGAGGCGAGAAGGACGGGAGAGAGTCGTATCTAAGAAGGAGGATCCGTCGAATATGACAGTTTATTATGGCGGGTGAACTGAACTGGCGCGAATGCAATTATATCTAAAGTTCTGTGTCACTGTCTTAAGTCGAGAATTGTGTAAGAGATCTGTAGAATAGATCTGTATCATAGCAGGACATTTTAAAGTGTGTCAATACTATTGCTTTGAGGTACACAAGAACTTTTAAAAATGAAGGTACACGTACGTTATGTAGAATTCAGGGCTTCGGGACTAAGTAGCTGTGTTAAGCTTACCTTTTGGGCCCTATCTGGTTTCAAACTACAGTATAGGGCAAGAGAGGTTGCTGCGCTAGCTACGGTTCTCTGTACTGTAGTTTGAAACCAGGTAGGGTCCATAAGGTATTTTCCTATACAATGTCTTTATCAAGGAATCATACTATTTGGTAGGAGCTTGGCTTAATTTCATTCATTTTGGGATATGTACTTTAAATTCCAATCCTGACTATCTTCTCAATAAAGTAATGCAACGCCCCAAATGCACATGTATATACATACATACCTACAGATAACTTAGTAGTTCAGATTAATCATGATAGTCTTGGGCTCAGTGAATGCCCTGAGCGCATAAATGCCGCCTTCTCTTCCGATACCACTCTCCTTAACACCACCGAAGGGAGCGGTAAGCATCATCAAACTGATGCAGTTGACGCCGACCATGCCGCTCTCAAAGTCCGTTGCGACACGTAGGGCTTTGTTAATGTCCTGAGTGAAAACACCCGCCATGAGACCAAAATTGGTGTCATTTGACAGCTTCATGATTTCCTCTTCGGTCTTGAAGGATCGGACAACGCTGACGGGGCCGAAGATTTCCTCGCAGTGAATCTCTGACTTTACGTCGACGTCGGTGAAGATGGTAGGTTGGATGTAGAAGCCCTAATAATAGCAAAGAATAAAGTTTAGCAAAGGCACACTATCAGGGGAAATGGTGGCTGGCTTATGCTGACCTTGTCTCCGATCCGTTGACCGCCAACGAGAAGCTTGCCCTGGCCCTTTTGTCCTCGCTCAATGAATCCAGAGACACGATTGAACTGATCTTCATCAACCAAGGGACCAAAGACAGTATCCTTCGCATCCGGGTCTCCAACAGCCTTGGTATGTTGCTGAATGGTTTCCTTGTATTTCTGGATGAAAGAATCGTATATTCCTTCTTGAACATACACTCTGGTGGCGGCAAAGCAGACCTGACCGGTGTTGGCCGTGAGGGCCTGGGACGCCCACTTGACTGCGTTTTCAAGATCACAGTCATCGAAGATCACCGCGGGCGATTTGCCGCCGAGCTCCAAGGTCACTCGCTTGAGGTTAGACCTGGCAGCCATCTCCTGGATCTTCTTGCCAGTGGCAATGCTGCCGGTAAAGCTGATCTTGCGCACACGCATGTGCTTGGAGAGAAGTGCGCCGGTGCTGCCATCTCCGCTAACAACTTGGAACACACCAGGGGGGAAACCAGCCTCCTTGATTAGGTGGCCAAGGGCGAGTGACGCAAAGGGGGTCTTCTCGGAGGGTTTAAGGATAAAGCAGTTTCCAGTAGCTAGAGCTGGACCAGCCTTGAGACCAATTGTGCCGATAGGACCGTTCCAGGGGGCAATGCCAGCAGTAACACCGAGGGGCTCATTGCGGACGATCTTTAGGAAACCGTCGTCGTTTTGAGGGACGGCTTCACCGTTGAACTTGTCGATCCAGCCAGCATTGTATCGGAAGGCCTAAATGCAGATAATCTCCGAGTCAGATAAAGGGGTTCATAGAAAATTCTATATTCTCCACCGGATTGAAAAGTATACCTCTGCACAGAGACTGATTTCAAACTTTCCAAAGCTTTCCCATGGGGCTCCCATTGTGAGGCGGCTCACTTCAGCCAGAGCCTTTCCATTTTCCTCAAGCAGGGCTGCAAATTTGTACATAATATCTCGTCGAGCATTGGAAGAGAGATTTTTCCAGGCGGGGAAAGCCTTCTCAGCCGCGTCGACAGCTGCGTCAATGTCTTGTTCCCCTCCGAGGGGAACCTTGTCGGAAATCAAAGAGCCATCCTTTGGGTTGCGGAGTGTAAGTTTCTTATCGTTCTTTGAATCGACGTACTCGTTATTAATGAAGATTTGGAGTGGGAGTTTCTCCCGGCTATAAGGAAAGGCAGCCATGATGTAAAATGTGGATGTAAAATGTGGATGTAAAATGTGGATGTAAAATGTGAAGTCAATTGAGATCAAAGAACCACAGGACTTGCAATTGCTTGAAGTGAAAAGAGCTTGGAGACTTAAAACACTCTGGCTTCTAAAATATAAAGGAAACAGTAGGAGCTGACAGGTTAACACTGTTTCGATCTTAAGGAACAGTTTGCGCTTAACCCCGGTAGCCTGGAAGACGAATGCCCCGCCATCCGGTTTACTTCGTGTGACGACATCCAAGTCCTAGGATATTCTCCATATTTACGGCCCACACACTGTTTTGAATTTAGTTGACGTTCCAAGATTCCTGCCTTGAACTATACCTGAGATGAGTATATTTCCGGTCGCTATGATATGTGTATGCCTATACGATGCTCATAGTGTATGATATCATTGAGAATGATCATGGCGGACACAACAATAGCATGGAGCGTGTGTGAAGAGTGCGTTTAGGGTCGTGGTGATAGAGAATGACAGTCGCTTTGCAAAGAAGGAAGGATCCAAAGGCTCCAGAGCGCGGTCCAGCTTTTCCGATATCAGTATCATTTCAAGGGCCTGGGAAAAGTGGACAACTCCATGGATATGCGGGGTGCCTGAAGCCCCTCCAGCAAGGGGACTGCATTCAGGTTGGGGGCGAACCTTGTCGGGAGATTCGGAGCAACTGGTAGCCAATTAGCCAATAGTAGCATGCACATATGCATACATACATACAAAGAAGCAAGAGAAGGATTACAAACTCTCAATTCTCTCTCACTTTTGTGTGGTTGTTGCTCTTGTTGCTCTCTTACTCGCGTGAAGAAGAATGATGGAATGTCAGCTGGAGCTTGGAGGGGATAGAGGGGTCCCCCCCCTGCTCCCCCCCCGGCCGCGACTGACTCGCCAAAATAAAGATGTGGGGCCACGCTGATTCGCGACCCCACACCGTCCTCGGGCCGATTATCGCTTTTCTGGGGTCTGGAACAGGGAAGGATTGCCGGGAATAGAAGCCAGAGGATATCTGATGATGTATCCAACTATGTGTTGTAGTATGAAGGCTGCAAAGAGACATGTACGGAAAGGTGGGGTTGGTTGAAATCATAGCTTATTGCTATATTTTCCTCTCTTCGCGGCACAGCTTGGATACCCTGGTTCAGCCTGCAGATTTATGCATATTTGATCCCGAACCAGTATGCACGTGCTAGGACTTGGTCAACTCTGTCAAAGGATACAGTTTCTCACACTGCAAATGCACTGCAAATGCGCTGCCTCCTGCATGCATACATATATAGAAAACTTGAAAGAAAACCCAACTTATTACAACACAACACCAATGTCTGTGTATATACATAGATCAGATTGCTAAAAACTCTATATCATCCATAGATTTAGTTGCTATCTTGCAGCCGCATCTGTTCGACTACCAGTCTGGTTTGTAATTATGCCAGCTGATTATCTGCATTTAATTGGTGCAGATACAGGATGGCGGTCAACTCCTTCAAACCTCCCACATGATAACACACACAATAACAATGTGCGAACAATAACAAGGCACAAACAGAAGAACCAAAATAACTGCACGGTGTTTTGTCTGCATGTTTGTTAGTTATTGGGCTATACAACTACATCTATATGTATGATTGTAAGCCAATATGGCAGCACCTGATGTGCGAACGCCTATGAATTTTAGCATAAACCTCCTTGCATCCCCAGCAAATCTGTTCGCCCTTCTTTATAGCATGTTCCAAGCTTCTAATTCCAATTCTAATTCAAATCCAAATCCGTTGCCTTTGCGATCAAGATGACGACGA
Organism: Polytolypa hystricis UAMH7299; assembly: GCA_002573605.1. Taxonomy (NCBI): domain Eukaryota; kingdom Fungi; phylum Ascomycota; class Eurotiomycetes; order Onygenales; genus Polytolypa; species Polytolypa hystricis. The sequence continues at coordinate 229,077 of PDNA01000017.1, read as the reverse complement.
TAACGACGACGCAGGCGAGCTCTAGCTCCTTTAAAGCCCATATAGATAAAATGCGAAGAGGGGTGAACAGGGTTTGGAGCGCTTTGAAATGCTTCCGGCCAGACGTCATCGTGGAGGGAAAGATTGCAGAGAAGGCAGATGTAGCGAAACACTCAAGAATGGCTCGAGTCGCGGTGATCACAGGAGGATGTAGGGTGTCTCTCACTTTCTTCTTCATCACCCCAGATCGCGAAGCGTCTGCCAGACATCATCAACACATCTAACAGCTATGATAAAGCCAGTGGCATCGGTCTTGCGGCTGCCAAAGCCCTCGCGGCACGGGGAGATTGGTCCATCCACCTGATTGACATAAACAAGGAGCGCGGTCCACAAGCAGTAGCGCAACTAGGCCGCTACATTCCACAACGCAGACGTGTCAGATTATACCTTGCTTTCCTCCGTCTTCGAAAACATCTTCAAGTCAGAGGGCCGCCTTGACTTCGTCTTCGCTAATTCAGGCGTTGTCGAGCGGTATAACTTTTAACAGGAGCATACCGGTGATGGACCACCCCCTGAACCAAACTATTCCACGATGGATGTTAATCTCAGAGGTGCAATGAACATGGCATATCTGGCACTTCATTATTTCAAGCATTCGAAGGGATACCCAAAGGATGCGAATTTGCTTTTTACAGCGAGCTCGGCGGGGGTTTATTTCTCTGAAGCGTCGCCGATATACTCAGCATCAAAACGTGAGTTTCTATGTGTGGATTTGTTCTTGTTTGAAAGATGAAAAAGAGTTAGACTTGGGATGGTTGATATAAGATAGGGACTTTTGTACTAACTATTGCCTAAAATGTGTTAGACGGTGTGATCGGACTAATGCAAGCTCTCAACGGCGCCTTTTTCGACGAAGATGAAGTGCGAGTGAACGCCATATGTCCAGGACCCGTCCGGACAAACATCGTGGAAGATTTCGTATAGGCCGCTGTTCCCGCGCAAGCCTTCACTCCAACCGAAATAATTTCTAACGTCGTCACTACGCTTATTGATGGTGGAGAGCTCGTCGATTCCAAAGACTTGCGAGTCGAAGGGGCAAATTTGCGTGGTCACAGTGTCGAGTTTAGTGGCGAGAATTTTTATATAAGGGGCGCAGCGGATTTCTCGGATCCACTCATGGAAGCCATCGTTGGGTATACGAGCTTGAAGGCTCAGAAGGGCGGGCTTGTTCAGGAGGGGTTATAATGGGAAAGCACTTACATGCACATATATCCTAGGTTAATGATCTAAATATGAAATGCGGTTAGGGTGTTCACGATTTCGGTAACATGTTGAGATGAAGAAATGCGTTGGCATATGTTTTTATCTCGATTAAGTTCTTCAAGATAGTATATAAGACGGTTTTAGTCTAGATGTACATGTCATTCAAGCCGTTCAAGTTCATATCTAACAAGAGGCCAGTTAAAAGATAGGGAAAAAAACCGCTAGGGTACAAAACGGAAGCAATAACTTTCACTTGAGAAAATAGGTCCTGACGACACCTTGTATCGCCAAAAGAATTGGAGGCTGCAGCGTCCCTATGAGTCTTATGTAGACTTCTCGCGGATCACACGACGAAGCTTGATATTCAGTTCTGGCTTTTCCCACGCTATTTGATATCAAAAAAGTGGTTAGCATGATTCTAATTGTTATTCATAGAGACGTAGCACCCCGTGAAAGTATATGTGACGCAAGGAGCAGAGGGTGTACGCACTCAAAAATGCTCTCATGTGTTTCATTTCCCCTTCTGGATCCCATTTGTATGCACCATCTGTGCTAACCAAATCATAACTCCAGAGGAGGCGGCCTAGAATCAAGCGCATTTCCATATATGAAAGACTAATGGGGGATTAGTAACGTTCTCTTTAGACATTGGACAGGGAAGATGCAAGGGAGGACGGGTATGATCTTACTGTCTCCCAATGCAGCCACGCGGGCCGAGCGAGAAAGGTTGCATAGATTTCTTGACATCTGTCGCATATTCGGGATCATCAAGCCAACGCTCTGGGATATATGCATCAGGATCTCGGAAGTTTACGGCACTATGACTTGCTGCCCAGCTGGTAACAGCAACAGAGGTGCCTTCAGCAACCCAATAACCATCGATAAAGTCACCGCCCTTAGGAACGGTTCTTAGCAGCCCAGCAGGAACTGGAGGGTGAATACGGAGACCTTCCTCAATGCATGCATTCATGTAGGGAAGCTTTCTGAAATTATCCGCTGTGCAATCCTTTTCAGTCTTGATATGTTCGCGGATTTCCGCCGATAGCTTGTGCAATTTGTCTGGGTTTCTGAGAAGACGCGAGAGCATGCCGGAAAGTGCGTTTGCTGTGGTCTCGCTGCCAGCAACGATGAATAAGGCACCATTGACAATAATTTCGTCTTGCTTAAGGTCATGGCGATCCTTCTGTTTCATAATGTACCAGATAAAGTCCCGATGCGATGTGTTTTCATTCGCAAGGCGTCGGAGGACCTTTTCTCGGCTTTGTTCAAGGTGATCTCGTCGCCTCTTTTGCATCTCCTTTGGGATAAGGCTTAATAGGAAGTTTTGGATAGGAGAACCTTGAGTAGCGAATCGCCGGGTTCTGCAAGGGGTTAGTCCATGTTTTGACTGGCAAAAAGGGATCCAGTGGTACTTACGCTTGTTCGACAGCACCAACCTTGACGGTCTCAAAGATCAGTGATACCCAGTCATGGAACTTTCCTATCAGAAGGTTAGAGATATGCAATCCTGCCAGGTCTTCTATCCTCGGCATGCATCTACATGATGTACGGCCGGGGATAACTTCAAAACACAGATAATGGCAATCATACCTTGATCAAGACAGCCGAACGGTTCTCCAAATGCCAAATCACCGATAATGTCGAAGGTGGTGAAATTAAGCCAATTGACCAGATTAAACTCTTCATCACGATCAGCCATCCGGCCGAGCTTCTCTATGAACACGTCGACATATCCGTTCACGATCTCTTCCTGCTCCAACAATGCTTTCTGGGAGAATGAATATGCCAAAGCACGCCGTTGACGTGCGTGATTTGCGTCATCTGACATAGTGAGGGTAGACACGCCGGGAATAGGGTGGACTGATCCAACATGGATGGGATCCTTGTGCATGTTAATATGTCCTTGTCTGTGGCCGTAGATATCGTCCCATGCTTTTGGACTGGAGAAAGACAGCTCATTTGGAGAGACTCTGATAACAGGGCCTAAGCGAGAATAGTTCAGTTTTGGTCGCAGCTGAAGGGGATTCTAATTTTTACTGACCATATTTGTCGTGGTCCTGCTTAGTTACCATAGGCAAACGCCCTTTCAACAAGTAGTATATTCCGGGAATCTGGGAGGACAGTCAGAACGCGATGCAACCACCATGAGTATCTTGACATTCCGTACAGGGCTTATGGCATTGAACTTCGGGCCAGGGAATTTTGCGAGAGGGTGCAAAGTGAGTCTGTATATAGAGACAAGAACAACGTAGCATAAGGCCTAAATCTGATATCAGAAGAATGCTTCAACAACCGAAAAATGGGAAGCAAGCGATACGAACCAGTGCAGGCGCGGCCACTAAGGCCAGGACTATGACATTGCCCATGTTGAATTGTTCAATAAATCAACAACCTTTGGCAAATGAAAGAAATGTCTAACAAAAAGTTATCGCATTGTGCACAATTCAAAAGGAGAGCAGAACGTGAAGAAACGGCCATAGATATAGCTGGCCAAAGGTCCGAAGGCCATAGTTGCATCACAACAAGTTGGCTGACTTAAGATAGAGCTAGGAGTGTCACGACACCTATGAAGCGGAATCTGGGCCTATTATTTGAGGCAGATATGTCATTATGCTGTTGCACTGTTGGATCTACATCCACCACGCGTGCAGGCGGATGAGCTTCTGCTCCGCATCATCAGTTTATCTAGCTGAAATCTGGGGATACCCCGCATTTGCGGAGCGACCAGCACGCGTATGTGCGGGATCGCTTCCGGAGATGCAATGAATCATTTGGATGCCTGTTGAATGCGTGGACAGGGTAGAGCGAGCAATGGGAGCAATTCGCGAAGTGACGCGACGGAAAAGGATAACCAGGAGCAATGATGACTAATCAACTCAGTGTAACTTAATTTCAACTGCCGAGGAGCAGGGGTGTGTGGTTGTATCCAACACACATCCCATGATGGATCTGATGCAGATTTTATATTCAACGCGGCAGAGCATGCTTGACATTATTATTGGAGAGATTGACATGATACATGGTCAGAAATAATAAATTCATAAAGATTCCAAACTAAGAACTATGGGACAAAAAAACAGAACCCAATACACAACTTCAGCCATTAATTATATTCTTGACAACCGCCCAGATCCCAATCGTCGTCCGCCGTCCACAGCGATATCCTCACCGTTACTATCAACAGTTAGCACACGCTCCATGTTACTCCAGTTTGGAAAGGCGCTTACATGTAGTTGCCAGCTGGTGAGCACAGGTAAATCATAACACCGGCAATATCCTCCGGTTCTCCCAGTCTTTTGCGGGGTGTCTCCTCGGAAAGGAGTTTCTCACCACCCAGGCTCTCGATCAGTCCGTTTGCAAGCTTTGACGGGAAGAAGCCGGGAGCAACTGTGTTGGTTGTTATATTGCGAGGGCCCAACTCGACCGCAAAATTTCTCGTCAAATGATGGGCTGCCGCCTTAGATGCCGAATACATGATGGTTCCATGCTCGCCAACGTGAGGGACGTTCGTAGCAGCCGTGGAGCTAACAATTATGATTCTTGATGGGTCTTGCCGTGTGCCAGCTGCATCGAGCATAGGTGTGAATCTGGTTCAATCAGCCAAAGGAACAACAGCGGGGCCATAGGCAAGAGAGAAGGTTTGTGTGCTGGGCTCCTTACAGTCTAACCAAGTTGAAAACGCCTCGAACGTTCAGGTCAAGGACCTTTTGCGAACTCCAGTCAGGAGTTGGTTCAAATGGACCGCCCCATGTAGCTCCAGCATTTGCGACCAAGATATCAAGCTTGCCCTCAAGGCGCTTGGTCTCGTTGACCAGCTTTTCAATCCCCTCGATCTCTGCAACGTTTGCAGGAATTCCGATAGCACGTCCAGTGATTCCGGGAAGCTTATTTAACTTTTCAACTGCTTGATCGATACCCTGAGGTCCTCCAGCCTTTCTGGCAGTGATTATAACCGTTTTGGCACCAGCGAGGAGGAATGCTGTCGCCGCATGGAGACCAAGACCTCTCGAACCTGATCGAAGAGTCAGTAAATGGCTTTCTGTAGGGAGTCATGGCTACTTTGAGTGCCATCAAATTACAAAGTGACATACCTCCAGTGACAATAGCAACTTTGCCATCTAGGCGAAAGAATTTATCGAATCCGCGGATATCAGACATTTTTAATGGCCTTCGGATTAATATAGGTGACAATCAGGATCAAACGATGAAAGGAGTGAAGAAAGCTATAAAATTTAGCAATTCAATCACCAGAGTTGGATGGTTGAAAGTAAGCAAAGGAAGGCTAGAATTCGAACTGCAAATAAGCTTAAGCCTGGAGTTGTGCCTATGTAAAGTATCACGAGAGTGGATTTCTCGAGCTCTTCGACCGCAAGAATCTGGACTCGGTAGTATCTGGGACTTGATTATCCACTGTTCCCCTTCCACATTGCCTCGGGACAAATGGGCCCGTCTTCCGCTACCATGCTGTAGCCGAAACCGAAGCCTTTGGCGCGGCGGCTGCATTGTTATCTGGGGAAGTAAGCTCCTTTGCTTAGGCTTAACTGGCGGGGCGAGCCCTGCTACAGCCGCACTAGCGATTCATTATTTTCTATAGATATGCACGACCATATATTCGAATATACCTAGCTGCGGGCAGCAATAAACAAACAGCATTTCGACCTTGAGCTGTTTCTCTTGTATACAGTATTTGCAGTGCGATTCAGCTCTCTCCGTCGAAAATGCCGTTTGCGTCTCCCTTCCCCAACTTGGATATTCCAAAGGTTGACCTTCTGTCTTACCTCTTTCCCGCCGATAAAACTCCGTCTGACACTCCCATATGGATCGATGCTCACAACCCAAGCAATTACCTAACGCCTAAACAGCTCCTGGGATGGGTTAAGCGACTTGGTGTTGGGCTTGAAAAATTGGGAACCCAGAAGGGCGATGCGATTGTTATTTTCACGCCAAACCATATCTTTGTTCCTGTTGCATATCTGGGAATTGCAGGCACGGGACGAGTGTTTAGTGGTTTAAACCCAGGCTACACGGTTTTAGGTAATACTTTGTCCCATCACCCGTAGAGTATACTCGGGGTTTGTTGAAACCAACTAACGAACTGTGTAGAAACTGCTCATCAATTACGCAACACCGGAGCAAAGGCCGTGTTCGTCCATCCTTCCTTAGCCGAAACGGCTCTCAAAGCGGCAAAGCAGATAGGCCTCTCATCAGATCGCGTGTTCCTATTTTCAGATGAACCAAATGCTCCCGCTCACGGCATTCAAGATTGGCGATCGATGCTTGGTTCTCAGGAGGAGGGGGACCGCTACCAATGGCATCGGATGAGCGAGGATGAAGCCACGACCACTCTAGCAACAGTGAACTACTCCTCTGGAACCACCGGCTTACCCAAGGGCGTATCAGTGAGCCACTTCAATGTCCTCGCAAACCTCGAACAAACCATGTTTATGCGATTCCACGAAATTAAGAACCGGACTCCGGAACGATGGCTCGGGTTTCTACCCCTTTACCACGCCTACGGACAACTTTACACCATTGTCATGGCCTTGAGGCTGGAGATTCCTGTCTATATAATGAAACAATTTCATTACGAGGATTTCCTGGGCGTTATTGAGAGATTCAGAATTACCAACCTTCAGATTGCGCCGCCGATTTTGATTATGTTAAGCAAGCGTTCCGAAACATCAAAGTATGATCTTAGCAGCCTCACTCACATTCTTTGCGGTGCTGCCCCGCTGTCAAAGGAACTTCAGAACGAAGTCGCAAATAGGTTCAAGGTCCAGATTAATCAGGGATGGGGAATGACGGAAACGGTGGCTGGTGCCCACCATGTTCCTGGTGGTATAAGGGATAGGTCAGTTATCCAGGCGTGGCCTTTATCTATCAATTCATTGAGCTTCTTTTCTAACACCCCTATAGCAGCGGGAGTGTTGGCCAACTCTTCCCGAATTGCGAATGCAAGTTGGTGGACGATGACGGCAAAGAGGTTGCACCGGGGGAGCCTGGGGAAATGTATATTCGAGGACCCCAAGTCTGTATTGGATACTGGAGGAACAAAGCAGCAACAGAGGAAGCTATCAGTCCCGATGGTTGGTTGAAAACTGGAGACGTTGCTATTGTGAGTAAGGAAGGCTGGTTTTGGATAGTTGACAGGAAGAAGGTAAGTTACAGTTCGAGCTGCTACATCATGATAATCCCCTCTCATTCGCACATGCTAATACACTTTTCTAGGAGCTTATCAAGGTCAATGCCCTGCAAGTTGCTCCAGCTGAGCTTGAAGCTGTCTTGCTTGAAAATGATGACGTAGCAGATGCCGCCGTAGTCGGAATTACACTGTTAGTTATTTCCCCTCCACCCCTTTTTCCCTCAAGCTTGCTTTTCGACGTGCTGACAGTCCACCAGGAACGACGAGGAATGGCCGAGAGCCTACGTCCATCTTAAGGATCATGCCAAAGGAAAAGTCACAGCGGATGATATCCATAAATTCATGAAGAACAGAGTTGCAAAGCATAAGCGGTTAGTCGGCGGCATTGCTTTTGTGGATGAAGTGCCCAAGTTGCCTAGCGGAAAGATTGTTCGGAAGCTGCTAAAGGAATGGTCGAAGCGAGATGCTGTCGCCATGGAGGGCAAGCCACGGCCTAAGCTTTGATTGACAGTTAAGCGTAAATCGTGCCATACGCAATTGTTTCTAGATATCATCTGGCCTTTTTTTCTTTTTACGAAGTATATAGTGTTCTTTTTCTTTTTGCCTTGTAAATATAAACTTTTGCTTGAAGTATTCTACCTCCATTATTACATCATCGATTTTGATTAAGCTATGCATGAGTTCCGGCAGCGTTCCCGAGAAGATCATACTGTTTTTTACATTGCGCTCGTGTCTAATTGGCCCATTATTATTGCAATTCGAGAAAGTCCGAATAGAATGCTTATTCTTTTCCTTCAGGGTGTGGCGCGATCAGCCTTGCTTCCCCCTGAACCCGCATTTTTAAGGTTGTTGAGTCAGTGTGCCTGGAGGACTTTAGCCGAGGCCAAGAATTGGGGGTGGTATTGGCAATCACGTGTAATTTACACGAATGCGGAGAGGAAGCATGCTCGCATATGGATATCCGTGCCCAGCTTTCAAGGGACTATGGGGGAAAGCACACCAACGGTCGCAAGACCTTACCAGCGTTGTCCCAAGCTCGACGGTAGCTTGCTAGTGGCCGGTAATTAGTTACCAGTGGCCGTATAGTGTGGCGGAGGACAGCCTGCAATCATCCCTGGCATGCAGCTAATCATGGTCAGCGAAGTCCGAGGGAGGGCGAGCGTGCCTCTTTGCAGTTCCCCACCTGCCCAGCAGCTCGATGATATGCTTCCCTCACGAGACTGGAAGGATGGAAACCTGCCCGAGCTGCGGTTAATGCTCTCCAGTTGCTCGATCTCTCAGTGGTCTGATTTGCAGACAACGGACATCGTGATCAGCCGTTTTTGTTTTAGCCATCCCCGAGCCCTCTTTTGTCTATTGAAAGCCCCTCCATAAATCTCCATAAATAACTATCAGCCTACAATCCCTTCGTAGTTTCTTTCTACCAGCTGCTCTATTTTATTTGTGAGAGTGCCAACCTCTATCCTTTCCTCTCTTAGTCACTCACACCCATCCTATCGTCCTATTAGCATCAATAGACACAATGACAAACCTTACAAACGGTGCGAACGGCACCGGCCAAGAATATGATTACCCTGAGGCCACCCCGGCAGGACCATACAAGGTCCTGAACCAGTATCACTCAAAGCCCAAGAAGCTGCGAGTGGCCTGCGTTGGAGCCGGTGCATCGGGTCTCTGTCTTGCCTATAAAATGCAGAAGATGATGATTCCAGGCACATGGGAATTGACACTCTTCGAGAAGAACCCCCAATTCGGCGGCACATGGTACGAGAACACCTATCCCGGTATCGCCTGCGATATTCCAGCACACGACTACAACTTCACATTCGATCCCAAGCCGGACTGGACTCAGTTTTTCGCAGCCGGAAAGGAGATTCAAGGGTACTTCGAGGGCTTTGCGGAGAGGCATGGTAAGAGCCCCCATTCGCTTCTCCTTTCGGAAGGGCATAGCCAAGACTAACGGTAGAATCGGCACACAGGATGCAAAGAGTACATGAAGTTGAATGAGAAGGTCGTTGAGGGAAAATGGGATGAAGAGAACGGCATCTGGAATATGTGGGTGTTTTCTGCAGCCATCGTTTGTCGGTTGTGCTCTAGCTGACTGGATATTCCACAGTACTCTCGAGAATCAGGTCACAAAGGGTAGATGGATGGACTGGGCACATATCTTCATTAATGGAACAGGTAGCGCTTCCTCCGTCCCCGATTCACATACGATGACGTCTCAAACTGACACTGTGTGCAAGGTATCCTGAACACCTGGAAGTGGCCCGATATCGAAAACCTTCACAGCTTTAACGGTCCCGTCATGCATTCGGCGAACTGGGACCATTCGGTAGACTTCAACAACAAAACTGTTGCTGTTATCGGCACGGGCTCGACAAGTGTGCAGATCGTCCCCCAGCTGCAGAAGGTTAGCAAGCAGGTGCAAGTGTATATGCGAAGCCCGACCTGGATCAGCCCTCCGTTTGGTGCAGGTGCTCTAGCGGGTGACATGCTTAAAGGTTGGTACCACACTTGCGACTGCCAGTCTGTACTATGCTGATGTAGAACAACAGACCAGGAAGTAGACCCCGGCCAGCGACAGTATAACTTTACTGAAGAGGACAAGCAAAAGTTCCGCGATGATCCCGAATACCACCTTATGTTCCGAAAGAAGATTGAGGCAGAAATTAATAGTTTGTTCGGCATGTATTCTAAAGGCTCTGACCTTTCGAACCATTTCCGCGAGGTCATCACCAAGGAAATGCACCGCCGCATGGGGCCTGGAAATGAGAAGCTGAAGGAGTTCATCGTTCCCAAGTGGTCTCCTGGCTGCCGCAGAATCTCACCTGGTGATGGCTATCTGGAAGCTCTTGTGCAAGAGAACGTGGAGCCAGTCTTCGGCGGAATCAAGGGGGTTACTCCAGAGGGTATCATAACTGAAGATGGCGTGGAGCACAAGATGGATATTATCGTCTGTGCCACAGGCTACCAGGTTGCCTTCAAGCCAGCCTTCCGTGTTGTGAACGGAGAGGGCAAGACTATCGACGAGGATTGGGTAGATGGACCGAACCTGTACATGGGTGTTTCGGCCCCACGCTTCCCCAACTACTACACTATTGTCGGACCAGGCGCGACATGGAGTAACGGGACCCTACTCCCTTCAATCGAGACCACCATCGAGTACTCCATCCAGATGATGAAGAAGATACAACACGAGCAGATCAAGGCCATCGAGGTGAAGCAGGATGCATTGGACGAGATTTACGCCCACTTTGATGAGTTCCACAAGGACACTGTTTTCAGCGAAGATTGCCGCAGCTGGTTCAAGGACGGCAAGATCAAGAACCGAATTTATCTCTGGCCCGGTTCGGTGAGTGCCATCTCCCATCACGATCCTAAGAAATTGTCAGTCAATCGTGCACTAACCATGACATTTTTATCTCACAGACTATCCATTTCCTCAAGAGTATCAAGACTCCTCGACTCGAGGACTACAATATCCGCTACCGATACAAGAACCGCTTTGCCTTCTTGGGTAATGGCGAGGTGAAGCACACTTCGACGGGCGATGTGCTGGGACTGAGCCCTTATGTCAGAAGCTCCGACCACGAGTGGAGCATTGAGTGATTGGGAGGCGCTTGTTCACGTCTTGCCCATTGCCAAAACCGATAGACTGCAACTCCCCCAGTGCTATTTATACCCACATTTCTGTACATTTTTCTAATGGCTCTTATGTTGTTCTGTTTTTTGGGTCTTTCCACGTTTTGTCGAAGATCGAGGTGGGTGGGTGGGGCCCGTTTGCATAGATGTAGCATTCGCATCCCACTCACATGTATATAACTTTGACTTGGCGATTTGAATGATTTGGTTAGTTATGGATTAGGATACACGCACATAAATCTCCATTCCCTGTGTTGCTTGCAGCGGAATCAGTGGAGGTTGTGGTTGTGCAAGTTATTTAGCGCGATGTTGGAAACACGTGATCAACTATTTTCACATCTTCTCCCGAGTCTCAGATTCCTTTCATTTGAACCACTGCCTTTGAATCTCAATTTCTGAATATCTTCTTAATCCAACCTCTTGTCATGATAAGTCTATAGTTCTACCTCTATAATAGCCTCAAAAGCTCGAGTCATGAACTCAGCCTTACTTACTTCTCCTTACTCGCTAAGTTTCTTCAAGCACAAGCGCCCATTTCGATAAAGTTTCCCTACATCCGTTCACCCGACTACCCCCGGTTCTGTAGCGGTTACTCAGATATGTATAGCACAATGTGCGTACATAAAAATGATTGTGATACGAAGAGATGTCGCGGTAGTTTCTGTTTGCGCTATACAATTCTTGGGTCATACCATGCGTGAACTCTGTTGGACAGCCAATGCGCATGCAACCCGGATATTGCCAGCCCCTCAACGCATCGATACCAGAGAAATATAGGAGGGGGACGCCTATACCTCTTTGACCTAAGGCCCAAATTTGACGCTATTGGCTACCAGCAAGGCCATTATTGTACAGTTTGCTTTTATTTCTGCTTTAGGCTTTGCGCCATTGACAGGCAGCCAACGGACAGGTCTTTGGGGACGCATATCGATCTCTTCGAGATATACGCGATTGAAAAGTTTACTTTTCGTTCACCCAAACGCCCAGCCTTCAACATATTTTGAGATGCTTCGATCTGTTTGGCATCAGGCTCTATTAGGAGGATGAGATCCTACGGGGCGGCCCCATTGCGATGAATCTTCGTCACAACGGCCCTATAGGTTTTCGTCAAACTGCTGGGATTGACCCTATATTTTTACGTCCGTGCGTTGCTGTTCGGGCTCAACAGTGCGCGCCCATAGCATTTTGAGATGACCTATTATTACCCGATGTAACACTGGTTGCTATGATCGGCCTCGTGCTACTTGTCGCTGATCACCCCGCCGCGCCGCTTAGAACTGGGTTCCTAGCCGGGCGAACAAAGGTCCACTCCGAAACCGCGTCGACCCAGGCGAACGCCTCTAATTCGCGTGGGTTGAGGCGCCATGGTTTGGGCCGCAGGGCGGCCGCCAGCGTTAGGCATCCTGGGTTGGTGCAAGGCTATCTATACTACAACTCTATGCCAAGCTTAATCCATGCTTGCCTTCACCAATATTCCAGCTTGACACTATTCCCAGCGCACCGTTTAGCGCTGGATCCGTGAATCTAGTCCCGGTACTTTTCGTAGCTCAGAACACCAGGGGCACTAGTACCGCATTGCGAACCTCCCCTAGATTTTGTCCGGACTCAACAATTCAAGGTTTCGCTTGCACATACGCTCTGTTCCCTATTTCCTTCGATACATCGCTATTTCCAAGAGGACGAAGCGTTATCACGAGCTCAGTGGCCATGCCAGACGAAGAGACAGCCGAATGGCGGCCCCTTGCTAGATGAAAACGGTAACTTGTCTATTTTCCGTCGTGCAACCTAATCCCTATGGGTCGCGGCCACGGGCGTGTGGATACTCTTTACTTGCGCCGTTGTCGATCTCAATGCACGTCTGGTTGAGATAAAAAGGGATTCTGTGGAGCCCCAAAAGCGAAGAGAAGCCGGGAAAATAAGAAACGTTGCTCGAAATAATCTACTTTTTATGTGCGGTGCAGCGGCGACATTGTATGGTAAGTGTTGATGAAAGCTACATAGTATTCACTCGGTTCCTTAGCCACAGCCACTTGTGAGGCTCCTTTCCAGCTTCATCCTAGCTATTCGGCTGAAATAAAAAACACGGCAGGGGCATTCTGCTCAATGTGTTGGCATTTGGGTTAAATTCTCTCAAAGCTTATCGGTTTATTCCCTTTATTAACGTGCAGTCTCAAGTACTTACTCTCTGTGTCGTAATGAGACATTGTGGCGATGCTCGATAGTATCTCATGAGCTTCTCGGCAGAAGGGCACAATGCTTCGACATAAAGTTGCATGGCAAGATATGCAGGACATGGCGACTTGACCGAGCCGCAGCCCGATTTTTGTAGGTCACAGGAACCAGGTCGCGAGTCGCTGAATAATTCGACGAACTACCGACAATTTAAGGTTGTTACTGACCCAAGGAGGTGGACGGCGCAACTCAACCCCGGTTTTGCCTGACGAATCATTTCCATGGGTGGCAGGGAGGGCTTGGTACCTTACTCGAATCGCTCAAGTTGTTGATGCCGCCACCCTACCACTGACTCATTGCACCACCAGACCTGGACCCTGATGCGGTACTAGCGTCCTCTATCGGATCTTTTAATATACATATGCACCTCACAACCGATGAGCCGAGTGGTATCAAGCCGGAAACTACGAAACAACACGGCTCTGTATTTTATATGGGAGCGACTGTGTTGACTCCAGAATTGGTCCCTACATCCGTGTTTAGAATGCTGTACGCAACCCCATCTGCTCTATATGCGGTCTGGGCTTACCCCGAAACTCTCCGCATAAAGTGACTAAGTGATAATATGGTTCAGCTGTGGAGAGTGGAGAGCATGTCGTGAGAATAAACTGGTTTCATTGGTACACTGCCACGCGTGTTCGGCTCCATAGTGCCAACTTAGCGCAACAGGTCGCCCAAGTTTCCCCATCAGTACCATCATGTCTTACGAATTACCCCAGGCTCCCTCCAGGTTTGCCCCAGATGGGTCTCCAGATGAAATATCAAGCCCAGACACGCTAGTAATGTGTTCGTCCCACTTGCGGGGGTTTTGGGGTGTTATCTAGCTCAGGACCATTGACATTGCCGGATCCACCAGAGCTTGAAATTAACAAGAGCGAGATAACTCTCCCACGCCTCCCCCCCTCAAAATTTCTTTCCCGCTTCAATCCATCTCACCTTCTCTCCCTCGCACTTGCCACTAGGTGTACAATTGCTCTTTGTTTAACCAGTTCTCAGACATCATATTTATGATGAGACGAAATTCAGAATCCCAAAACCAACCACAGGCGGAGAGCATGCAGACAACTACACAAAATCAAGAGCAGCTGGAAGAACAACAACAACCTTCTGCTGAGTCTGCGGGCAAGTCCCCGCCAGCTGCCCCTCCAAGTGCCCCTCCAGCAAACATCAATCCAGCTGTCAAGCGCCAAAAGTCACATCAGCGAGCATCAGTTGCGTGTGCATCTTGTCGAGATAGGCGTATAAGGGTAAGAGTCCAATCTCGTTCCATATCATCAGTAGCTATATTGACAGAAGAAACCATACAGTGCGTTGTTCCACCTGGCGAGACCGAGTGCACACAATGTAAACGGTCCAAGATAGAGTGCATCATAAAAAATGATGACGAGAGAAGACGGTATGGACCTAGCTTCCAGGTTATCTGTTAATTGTGATCGGTACTGACAGTCAATATAGACCGATTTCGAGGGCATATATGGCCTCCCTCACCGACCGTGTGAATCTACTAGAAACCATGCTCAAAGAGCGAGGTGCTGAACTTCCTCCGCCAAATCATCCCCCAAAGACTCGTGCAGGCCTTCCACGAACCGATTCCAAATCCCCCCAGGCGAACCGCGCATCTACCGGAGTCAATGATCACTCCAGTCCCGGGAGCCAGAATGACGACTCTGCAGATGGAGAGTTCTCACTTAATCAAAATCCAAACCTTCTCTTGAACAAAATCAGCCCTCATCTACCGACAGAATTTCGTAGTCCTCCCGCCACTTCTCCCGGGAAGAAAGAGGGCATCGTCGGAAGACTCCTTTCGACCAAAGCCCACCTGAGCTTTGACCAGTTCAGTGGCCGGCTTCGATACTACGGGCCGACAACCAACTGCCATGTGCTTTCTGAACTCGGTACAGAATCATTAGAAACTGTTGAGGCACTCGAGCAAACCCGAAGAGCAGAGAAAATCATTAGATTCCTCTCCATCGAATCCTACGAGTATCTTATGAGCCTGTTCTGGCAGCACTATAATTCTGTTCTGCATGTTTTACATCAAGAAGCCTTCAGCGAAGATCGGGATCAAGGCAGAGTCCAATTTTATTCAAGTTTTCTTCACATCTGCGTCCTTGCTATGGGCTATAGATTCGCGGATAAGAGCAGGCCAGATATGCAAAGGATAGCGTTGCCATATGGCGAAAGCACGCTGCACCGGGAAGCCAAATATATGCTTGATCATGAGTTGGAAAAGCCGGGTGGTATTCCATCTGTCGTTGCGATGCTGTTGCTCGGGGACCTAGAATGTGGAGGTAAGAATTTCACCTTAGATTTATGCTGTCCATTTAATGCTAGTAGCTAACAAATCTCCGCCGAGTAGTTGGTCGAGATAATGTGGGATGGCTTTATTCAGGTATGGAGAAATGCTTTTGAACTTGTGGCTGTATGGATGAAACTGACTTTCATTGATAGGCATGGCAGTAAGGCTTGCGTTTGACATAGGGTGCGTAAACTCAGAATCGATGTACTGGATGTGCGTAATGGACATCAACGCTGACCATGATGAACTAGATTGCATCTCGATACTCGTTCTTCTGGCTTGCCACAGCGAGAAATTGAAATCCGTCATATGACACTGTGGGCATGTGTTATTTACGACAAGTAAGCTAGCTCCTCATCTCTCCAGTGCTTCTGCTTTGCTAACTTGATATAGATACTGGGCACTGTTCCTTGGAAGGCCGACGAGCATGAAGGTTAGTTGAATCCCATCGCAGATATCTGGTTGAATTTCAACTAATCCTGTCCTAGAGTTCCGATCTTGAGGTTTATGGCTTATCCAAACGATTTGAGAGACTTGGTGAATGTCGACCAGCTGGCCACGAGAAAAGCCTGGAAACACAAATTTATGAGGTAGAGACCCCTCCATTTTGCGCGTCGGTTCGCCCTCTCAAGAGAAAATGCTTACCATTCCATCTTAGGCCCTTCTCGACTTAATGGAGCTAGCTGGGAAAATCACGGAGAATATGGATCCCCGCTTGCAGGGAGACCTACACATGGATCATAATGCCTATCTTAGAATGGCGTCACTTGACCGGGAGATGAACAACTGGTACTCTCGTCTCCCAGAACAGCTCAAATGGACACCAGCCAACGTCGCAACCGCCCCTTTCTCCTTTTTCCTCCTTCACCAACAATTTCACTCCGCTCTAATCCTACTTCACCGGCCTTTCGCGATGTACGAAGATCCAAACGCCTCCGATTCGGAAGAAACCACGGGGTCAAGTGAGCATTTCTCAGCCTTATCTCGCATTGTGTGCACCAAGAACGCAGTACGAGTGGCTGTGATATTTTGGCAGCACCGCCAGCGATTCAACACCAGGCTAATCTTCGTTACGGGATTACAACATGCGGTATGTTAGGACATGTCATTAACGCGTTACCCGCACAACTGTTATAATGGTTGGCTAACCCGGATCTATCTCACAGGGTACTGCGGCTATCGCACTAGTTGCTGCTATTGCTTCAGCGAAAGATCCCATGGATCGTAGCGAGAAAATGCAATACCTCGAGTGCCTTAGCACATCCCTACAAGACATGGCACAAACCTACCACCCTGCGGAACGGATGTCCGTCGTCGTCCAGGAGGTTATCGCCGAGCTCAAAGACACCTCTATCGACATATTTCACTCTATTGGCGCGTTAAGAGGTCCTGTGGTTCCGGCTCGTAGGGGCAGCACGAATGATGAGGCACATCCCGCTCCCTTCAAGAGGCGACAAACTTCCAGATCGCGATCGATTGCACGGCTAAACTCATCGTCCGGCGTGATGGCAAACGGTGATACGAACGGGAAGCCCGCCTCCCCTCCCCAACCCTTCGCCGGCGAAGGGGAACGCACCGATGGATTCATACTGGCGACACCACGCAGCGATGGGTCGAAGCCTGCGAACGCCTCCAGCAGAGATGGGTCCATGGTTAATGGGCTACTTCGGACCCCAAACAGCAACAACGTATTGGCAACGTCCGCTGCACAAAGCACATGGGTTGGTCCAGATCCCGACTCTGCTGAAATAGTGCACCTCGCCAGCATCCACTTCCCTGAAATTCCCAGCATGCCTGATGGTCCAGCAAATCCGCACTTCGACTTCGTCAGCCAAGCAGCTCAAGATGAATGGCGCGACTGGCAAATGACGAACGGCAACGACGGTAATAACGCGAACGGCATTGCTGGCGAGAATTTGGATTGCTTTTCGAGCAATGAAAAATTCGGCATGCCGTTCCCTGTGTCTCCGGGACGATTCGGGGTGATGATGAGTGATATGATTGAAGAATAGGACCCGCGAATGACTTGAGAAATTGCTTTTCCTTTCTGTTTTTCGGCAACTTTTTTTTATATACAGCGCGTCTGCCATGTCTTCTTTTCTTCTTCTAGATGTTTGAGTTTCACAGCTTATATTGTCGCTGATTTAATTGTTTGGTTGCATTTTGCGCATACTCGATGTTTCCTGGTGGGCTATGTCTTTTGAATAGTTACTCGCTTATGTGGGAGGTGTTTCTGTCCCTCTTCTGTATGGAGGCTATTGTGTTTATAGTCTCGGTGTCGCCCGCTTTCAAGGTGGAGTGTTTAATTTTCCTAGTTGGAAATATATATTTCAGCTGTCGAGCTTTAATCTGTTGCAATTGCTAGCTTTTTTTTGCCTGTGAACCTACTCTGCCTTTGAAAAGTTATCTGTACCTATTATTTCTCGTAATTGTCTATATATAGTCTCTTGTATCTATATATTCAAATGAGTCGTTAATGTTTATTATGGTAACAGAGAAGTCAAAAGTCAAGCCAGGATACTTTTCTGCCCAGGAACTATTCTCCCATTGGCTTATTGCCCCACACCGTCAAATCCACCGCCCAATCTCATGCATCCAATCGGATCGCCTGGAATAAGCAGTGTCCGCCCGGGCTTTGCTTGACCCTGCTCATCCACATGGCTATCTTCCGTGCACGACACTCTCCCCCCACATCGTTAACTTTGGATTGCTTGTTTGATTCAGGGTGGCAACTTATTAATTATTGTCCGTTCTCCGTCTCTACACAAGATCAAAGGCAGGTGAAACAGGTCTCGATTATAAACGTACATACTCGATCTCATCGCATTGCGCCTCACATCGCAACCGTGTAACTGCATACATACCTAGTTACAAGTGACGAGTTACCGAACAAAATCACGTATCACCGATTCTTTCCCCCTTCGATAACTGGGAATTTCTTTTCAGATACGACTTCAAGGCTTCTTCAACTTGACCACGTTGTTTGTTTATTTTTATTTATTTATTACTTTTTATACTTTCTTTTTGGGTTATTAGCCACCCTTGAAAATTTACGCACCCCTTCTTCTACATCAGGACCCTGATCCACTCTGTTCCCAGGAAAAAGGATTTTTATCGCAATGGCCCCGTCTGTGGTTCCATTACATCGAGCCCATATTCGCCGTCAATGGCGCCTATCTAGTCTACTTCCACCCCGCTAAATACTTCGAGCTGACAAATTTCCCCTTGCCATCTTTGTCGTCGCCGTCTTCGTCGCCGTCAACGGCCTCGTCCGAAATTCTCATGATTCCAGAATCGACTAGATTCGTCATGACCCAATTAGCGGGGTCATTTATTGCCTTTGGGCTCGCTGAGGCCCTTGTCGCGCGTGTCACGCGGGATTTGAGGTTTCATAAGACCCTCTTGTTTTGTATGATGGGTTCTGATGTGTTTTATTTATGGTCGATACATGGCCTGGGTGGGGGGAGTATGTATTGGGTGCAGCCGTGGCGGTGGGATATGATTGCTTGGGGCAATTTTGGAACGACTTGGATCGGGTTTGTTCTTCGGCTGTTGTTTGTTGCTGGTGTTGGTCTATCTAGAAGCACATAGGTAATTCAACCCTGTTCAACACACACTTTTGGGGGGAGTTTATGTATGATTTTTATGAACTTTCCATTTTGCTTGGTGGATTACCAATGTTTTTTGGCCGTTATTGACTTCGCCGGAATTAAAGGCCCCACAGGCAGGCTTCGCCATGTGCGGTAGTTTTCCGCTATTTTAGTATTTTGCGTTCCGCTGTTACGCATGTTAATATGGATAACGGGCTATATCCAGTGGGGCCTGGATGCTCTTTGATTGTACTTTCTTCTGTGTTTTGATCTCGCTCATTAATTAATGTTCGATTGTTTTCGTTTCCATTCACAATAATTTTCCCAATCGAAAGAAATACTCATCAGGCGCGGTGATACTTGTAAGCTAACCACAAGAATCAATCCCCTTGTACCTCATAAGCGTGGCTGGGTAACATTTCATGCTTCTGCCCTGTCCAAACGGTATCAATTGTGATTTGACTCTTTCAAATAAGCTACACCGTACTTTGGAAGGGAGCATGGGCCTTAGAGGAATATCGATGATCTCGGGTGTCGCAAGGATGCCTTGCTCTTCTTTTTGGTACCTCCCCACAGCCATACAGACATGGTTGCTTTGTTCGCTGGGGATGGGAAAAATGGCCCAGGTGCATGGGCTGATAGATTGTTACACAGTCATGTATGCCCGTAACTCCCAGTGGATGTTTTTGTTTAAGAATGCATGCCCCTGCGCAGGGTTTACAACCAGATATTCCACAAACTTGATTCGGCACACTTGCAAAAGCTCGAGATTTCAACTTGCCAGCGCAGTCATAAACGCGGATATCCGTGTTCGGAACGTTACATTTGCGATCTTGCATCGCTGCAGAGTACAGCATGGCACGTCTAATGTGGCTGCAGTGCTCGTATAATTGGAGTATATGTTACTGCAAATTCTCTCCCAATCCATCGGGGATATATAGGGTATATAAAGTGGACGAAGAAATATCCCAGGTTATTAGATTTTCTGCAGGTTCCCGCCATCTGTACTCGACTTAAAATCTCAAGGCAGCGAGAGGAGACCTGTAGCAAATATGCGCGGCTCTGTCGTTGTGATTATAGCCTTCCTGAGCGTTGTGCTGGCGCTTTGGGATCCACATGATGAGGTTCGACAGCGATCTCATCAGGGGCCTTTGGTCCATGGTCGTGCGCTTCCAGATGAGAAGAGCAATGAGACCAGCAGGGCGCGGGAATTAAAATATTTCAATGATCAAACGGACGGTATGAGCGTAAACCCCCGGCATAACCCCCCACGCATTCCCATTAGCAAATTTCTGATATATATTGTTCACAGTTTCTCGTGAACGGGATTGGCGCCCCCGAAGTGGGTTTCGACATCGGGGAGTCCTATGCAGGATCACTTCCGAACACCCCATCGGGAAACTCAACGTTATTTTTCTGGTTCTTCCCATCAGACAACCCGAGGGCATCAGACGAGATTGTCGTTTGGCTGAATGGAGGGCCGGGTTGCAGTTCAATGATCGGGCTCCTGCAGGAAAATGGCCCTTTTATTTGGCGACCAGGAACATACGCGCCAGTGAGGAACATGTATTCGTGGGTTAACCTTACCCATATGGTGTGGATTGACCAACCGTCGGGCACAGGGTTCTCGCCAGGTCCACCGAGTGTCCAGGATGAGATGGATGTGGCTAACCAGTTCAACGACTTTTGGAAGAGGTTCGTGGACACGTTTGGTTTGAAGAATCGGAAAGTGTATCTCACGGGGGAGAGCTATGCTGGCCAATATATTCCATATATTGCGGACGACGTGCTGAATAGGAATCACACCGAATATTTTAATTTAAAGGGGGTTAAAAGCATCGCACCTGTGATGAGTGACGAAGCGGTCCAGGCGCAAGGTGAGAGGCACAACCACAAAGTCCTTAGCCGGCGATGCCTTTGCTGACCGTACTAGTTCCGGTGGGAATGGCAGTGCAAAGGTTCCAAAACGTCCTTGGTTTGAATGAGACCTTCATGGAGTATCTTAGGGAGAAGGACGAAACGTGCGGATACGCAAAATTCATGGACAAGGCGCTGGAATTTCCACCGCCTGGTCCAATGAAAGCATTAACACCGAATGCCAAGAACTGCAATGTATGGCTGGATATGATGACAGCCGCAACATACGTTAATCCCTGCTTCAACGTGTACCATGTGACGGCTTCTTGCCCTCATCTTTGGGATCAAATGGATGCAAACGAACGAAGTATTGGGCCTGGCCACTACATGAATCGCACGGACGTCCAACAGGCCATTGATATGCCACCAACAAACTATAAAACCTGCGTCGAATACAGCATGTTCGGACCACAAGGAGATCCGTCGCCTCTAAGTGCTTTCGGGCCGTTGCCACGGGTTATTAAAAAAACAAATAACACAATTCTGGCGCAAGGGCTTCTCGACTTCCGGATCTTTGCAAACGGGACTTTAGCAGCGATCCAGAATATGGCGTGGAACGGTGCACAAGGATTCCAGGGGGCACCTTCGAAAAAGCTCTTTGTGCCATATCACCATGGTCTCATTTCAACCCTTCAAAAGACAGGGCCAAATCCGTGGGATGCAGGGGCTGGACATCTTGGAACAACGCACACTGAGAGAGGATTAACCTTTGTCACGGTTGATTTGGCAGGACACCGTAAGTGGAGGGCCACGGATTCCAAAGTTCTGACGGCGCGCATATGATTGACGGTGGTGTCCACAGGAATGCCTCAATTGTCCCCAGGAGCCAGCTTCAGGCAACTTGAATTCCTTCTCGGCAGGATCGATAGCCTGGAGCAGAGGGGACCCTATACGACGCAGCCAGAAGGTCACAAGAAATAAAATTGAGAAGGACAACCACACAAAACACAACCGCAGTTGTACAGGCTGTCGTGCTCTGAAATATTCGGCTGCCTGATCAGCCACCAACATAACCTCAGACGCCAACAAAAGAGGAAACGAAAGGGGAGACTTAATTGGCCAGATCAAGGGCAACAAGCGCAGCAATAATAGTGATTTGGTTGGTGGTGGTTGGAATTTTCGCAGGTTAGGAGCTGGGCCGCAAAGGCAACTTGGATGATGTTTCATCGATCCATTGGAGTCTGCGACCAAGAACTTGTTGTATATGTGTGCATAAGTTATCCAGCATGACTAATTGGTAGAATCAAGGAAGATGAGGATGAAGATAAAGACAGAACCGGGGGAGGCTGGCTGTGAGCTGACAGCGAGACATATTTTGCGTAGAATTTCCAACGACGTGATCACGTGTGCACGGCTTGAATCCTTCCACTGTCCAATATATTTTTCCATCCCCGCAAACTCGCTGCGGGCAAAGACAAAGACAAAGAGGTATGGCGATCGGAAGTCTGCCAGTGTTCTGATCCACGGATATAAAACCGGTTAGATCCGCGTTGCGTGGAAACTGGCGGGTGTATGTCTCCAAGACAACGAGTCTTACGAAAGCAGCTTCCGGGCGATCCGCTTGCCAGCCAGTATAACAAGACCATCCGCCAATCCTCCGCTGAACAACTCTCTCCAAATGGCACAGATGAGAAGGATAGAACGTCTACCACCATGAGGCGACTTCTGGTATATACAAGCGTCGTTGGAGGCGTTGTATTGTTTCTTGCATGCACACATCTCTACTTGTTCTTTTCACCACAACTCTTATGGCACCAGGAACCTCACTTTGAGCCGCACCGTCCACTGAACCTTGGTCGCAGAATCAAACTTAACTCAACCGCGTCCTCTGTGCCGGACTTCCACCTCCCTCTACGAACGTCAGGGAGCAAGATTCTCGATTCTCGGGATGCCGTCGTCAAACTTACTTCCATCAACTGGTACGGCGCCAGTGACGTCATCTATATCCCTTCGGGGCTGGATACTCGACACCGCGACGAAATCGCTCTTTTGATCCGCCGGATGGGTTTCAACAGCGTTCGTCTCCCTTATGCAGATGAGATGGTGCGGAAAAATCCGTTCATACCAGATGACGAGCTTTCCGCAAATCCCGACCTCGTTGGCCAACGTGCCCTTGATGTGTTCTTTGCCGTTGTAAATAGCTTGACTGATGCTGGTCTCATGGTGATACCGAACGATCACATTACCCAAGCTGCTTGGTGTTGTGGGACTAATCTTTCTGACCTTTGCGACGGTGGTTGGTCGAATGACTGGCTCGAGCCATTTTGTCGCGTTAGGCAAACAGAGGAGGATTGGATCCAAAATTGGGAGACGGTGATGAGACCGCTGGCTAATAACCCGCTGGTCGTCGGAGCTGACCTGAGGAACGAGGTTCGTGGAATTTGGGGGACAATGCCGTGGGATACATGGGCATCGGCGGCAGAAAAGGCCTCAGAAAGACTACTTAGTATCAATCGCAATTGGCTGATGTTCATCGAGGGTATATCTTCCGCCAACGATCTCTCGGGGGTTAGGAAGCGACCTGTAAAACTTAGCGTTCCTGATAGAGTGGTATATTCTTCCCATATCTATTCTTGGTCCGGATGGGGTCAACTCTGGACGTATGGCAAGCGACCCTTTGAGAGCTTTGCGGGCGCCATGATCGACAATTGGGCTTACCTGATCAGTGATGAGATTGCACCAGTGTGGGTCGGGGAGCTAGGTGTGTCAGATATGCCGAATGAGGAAGACCTGAACTATTGGGACCATCTGGCGGCATACCTCCGCAACACTGATACTTCCTGGGGCTATTGGGCACTTAATCCTCGGAAACCGGGCAGCAATGACTGGGAAAGCTATGGCCTAGTTGATGATGACTGGGAGACTGTCCGATGGGATTATCGTATGGACGACATGGTAACGCTTGGGTTGACACCTCACCATAAGAGCAACCCCGTACCTCCAGAAAATGGCCAAATTCCTATACAAGCCCAAAATTAAGCGGTAGTGATGGGCATAAATGGTGGGGTCTATGCAACGCTCTATTTATGAAAAACTATCCCCGGGCTCGTCTATCTTGCCTTACGCATCGCCGAAAATGATTTGCTTCTCCTCGTCTCCCTTCCTTCGTTCCGTTGAACACCTCGCGATACGAGACTTGCGATACTATCGCATGATCTAACTAACAACAATACGAGTGATGGGTATGCAGTGAATGCGGATCTGGTGCCGAGTCTTACCTAATTATCAGCCGTTCTGTTCCCGTGTGGTGGCACCCAAAATTATAAAGTTTGGATGCAAGCTTGAGCTTTGAGCAAGTCAGGGTTTCTACGCGAGCACTATAGATCAAGTTCTTGTCGCCAGTATATTTGACCAGAATCTTCACCCCGCCCACCAGCTGGTGGCTTCGGGTCAAATACTTGAATTCTGAACTTTTGATTTCCGTAGTGTGCCCGGCCGGAGCGTGGTGGCCGTGTTCCTGGCCCAATACCCCATTTCTTTATCCGATGCAGGCGGTACGGGTTTAAGATTATTATCCCGCCTACCTGCGCTGCATCGTTCACCTACTAACGAATAAACCGCACCCCCCAGAAGAAAGCCCACACCATCCCACAGCTTTATGAAAGATTCCCATGCAATATACTCAACACGGTCATGCAACTGACCCCTCTCTGCTTCTTATCACTCCTTCTATTCCTTGTGGCAATGTTTTGTTTGCAAAGATACCCTCCCTTGTTCTTCTGTTTGAATTTTGCAAGTTGCGGTCTTTACCTTGGATTTGATACGAAGGGCATATTTGGAATTTATATTCGATTATGAAGGCGCTAGAGTTTGATTTCGGCTTGATATCTGGTCATATGAATTTTGCAACAGAGAAATTCTCGGGGACTAATGGAGACGAGGAATGAAGTGATGCATCCTTATGAATGTTAGTTACTATTTATGTTACTATCAACGGGACAAGCTTTTGATCGGCCTCTAGGCACATAGTATATTTCACTCTCGAAGTGCTCGAGGCTAATCCAAGCTTCCCCCTCATTATTGATTGCTCGCTTTGGCGTAAATTAAGCAAGGCCGAGACGAATGTAAGATTTCTAACTTGCAGCATCGAGACAACGTTGATCAACTTTCATATTTGATGCTGCTGCGAAAGAATCACGTGAGTGGCTTTTACCTTCGGCTGAGGCGGGTTCTCACCAACAACAGGTCTCGAGATATCATAACAACGCCCTCCAAGTAGTACGAGATTTCGCTGCAACAGATTGTGGCACTGGATTGCTTCCTTTCTGCACGGAAATTCTCCCGAAGAGGTCTGGAGAGTGATTTCTAGAAGCATACAATCGCATCATGTGTCTACAAGGATCGACCCCGTCCCAGGCCGTTTTGATGAAGAAACAGCAGACAGGCTAAAGGCACAGTAATATATGATGACTTACCCCACACAAAGACTCTGGGGAATCGCCGTCAGCACCCCTGCCTTTTAATCTTTTCTCAGGCCGAGCCGATGACGAGCTGGCCGTGGGGTTGTTCCTGTTGGCTATGCTGGGGGAACGATGTGCGCCCCCCCCCAAAAAAAAGGTTCTATCAGGCGCAACCATTTCCTTCTAGCGAGCGGACCGAATTCCCGTACCACATTCGATCAGGTCACAAGCGGGCTATTGAATATGGGTATCGCATATATTCAATTCAACTCTGTCATACAGGGCCCCGTTAATTTAATATTAACGAAACAACATTCGGGGCCGAAATTGCACCACGCCATGACGCCGGTGACGGCCTCGTTTTGAGTTGTTTCACCTTCTCCATGGCCTCTCTGAAGGCACCCTTCTTGGAGTAGTATAAAAATGGGACTTCGCTTCCTCTTGGCTGTTTACTCATGTCCGTGCTCGAATTGGGTCTATTCGTGTTGTTTTTGAACGTTGAGCCAAGCTGAACTTGTGATCCTTCGCCTCGCTTCATGATGTTGAAATCTCTTAGTCTTCTAAGCACCTTTGCGGTGTCTGGCCTAGCTGGTAAACCATATCCTTAGCCTGCCGCCACAAGTGCGACTCTGCATGCAGTGCCTGGAGCTAACAAAACATGTTCTAGGCACTGTGCTGTGGGACGGTCGCTTCAATGAGTTTACCTCAAGCGCAGACCTGAATAACTGTACGCGTCTCGATATTGGAATTAACAATCCGGAGCGCGAGCACCGTTTCTAATGAGCTTTTTGCTGTAGGGTCATGGGCGAACCAAGTTGGACCCTATCAATACTACATTCACGGCGCGGGTCCAGTTACCAGCTATGTCAATCTGTCGCCGGACTTTAAGAACCCTGCCGACACTTCGTCGCAGCAGGGCGCGAAGATTACCATTGACAGCACTGCCAAATGGAATAGCGACATGTGGCGAACTGAGTTGATTCCCCAGACCAACGCTGCCATCAACTCCGGGCAGGTTTACTACCACTTCAGCGTGAAGCGGTCTAACACGAACCCGCCCAGTCCCAATCATGAACATCAAGTTAATTTCTTGTACGGATGCCATGGATAAAACTTTTGGCGAGTTCGCATGAAGATGCTGACTGGTTTTACTAGCGAGTCTCATTTCACTGAGTTGAAGTATGGCTGGATCAGTACGTACCGCCTCATTCAAGGTTTATTATTGCCATTGAAGTAGTCGTCCTAACCTCGTCTAGACGGTGACCCAACCGGCAATCCAAACTACAATTTGCAGTGGATGGTAGGCGGCCAGTCGCACTGGCAGGTTAACTGGGATGCGGATGTCTGGCATAACGTCGCTTACGGCATTGTATGTGGAAGCCCAGCCCCCATTCGCCCCGGAAAATAACTAGTGGTCCGAGCTTCCACTGACTGGTTTTTTTTTCAGGACTTTTCCGCCGGTAGCGTTACCTTCTACCACTCCACTGGCGCCAACCCTCTTGTCCAGACCGCTGGCCCCATCTCTGCCAGCACCTCTTCTGTAAGTTGCGCAGGCTGTAATGATATCGTGAGGGACTAGCTAACACAACTTTTAGAACGGTGCTGACTGGCATTTGGGTGTCCTCCGTCTTCCCCGTTCTGGATATGCGGACGGTGGCCCTGAGGATTGGTATTTCAGCGGTGTGTATGTCGAGAGTGGCTCGCTCACGACATCGGTTACCGGCCCCTAAATGAACGAAGGGGAAAAGAAAAGGAGATTGGATCCGTATGGCTGCAGCGTGCTCGCACCGGAAATATATGTAGATGCCCAAGGCCAATAACTTATGTCGTCTAGATCATGCAGCTATGATAAGTGAGAAGAACAATAAACATGCAAAAAACTTGCCGCTGTGGATTCTCCGTTTTATTTTCATAAAAGCCCTTTTGTTTCGAACCTGTTTGGGAAGTAATAAGAGGTCCAATTTTGCTGACCGTGATTATTATGTGGTCGGTTAACTGCGGATGAAATAGTAGGAGACCGTTAATATATAATAAAATAGCCGTTCCTCGGAAGGTATAACTTTCATACAGCCTATTTTTATTTCAGGCAGCATTGTAGCGGTGGAGGGGAAGACCCCTGTCCGTCGCGAGAGTTGATGCAATGGTGTTTCTTTGCCACTGCTTTCTCCCCCCCTTGGCAGCGTCACGTTTCGAACATTCTTCTGGAGGCTTGGTCAAATGATCAATCTCCCCTGATGAATTTCCGGAGACCCCACACTGCACTATGCAGGCCAAAGAAACGCCTAACTCCATACTAGTTAGCGCTATTATACCCCGGTGTTTATTGTGAAATGATCGGCCCTTCGTCTCGGCAAGAGACCGTCCGCCGGCTCTAACTTAGTACGTTAGTGCTCCGATCAGCATGTCGCGTCAGGCCCTCGCGGCTTCTTCGGACCGCATCTCTTATGACGCCTTTTCCAAGCGATCAGGCGCTCTGTCATGAGCAGATGGGCAGCCGAGAGATAACATAAGCATCCCACGACGCGACCGGGATCACCGGCTCAGAGGATAATTGGCACATCTCCGCTGAAAGAGAGGGTCCTGTTTTTTGGTTGAATTTAGAAGACTTGCCCGAAATGGTGCTCGCTACTCCTGTCCGTGTCGTTTATGGGACCCTCCAAGAAACAAATCGCCTCCAAGAGTGGCCTGCTTTGGTATCTTCTGACCAGTATAGGCATGGGGGGTGGTAGGCAATAAAGAAGTCAGCCAAGATGCGACCGCATATATGAAGACGCCACGCCCGTCATGGGCACAGGGACGACCTTTTATCAGATCTACCCTGGGATATCGATTTGAAGAAACTATAGTTTAATCCGAGTCGGAATCAATACCTGCCAAAAATGAAGCTCCTAACCAGCCTTGCCGTTGTTCCTCTGCTTGCCTCTGCGGCACATGCACACTGTATGTTGCCCTTGCTATGCCTGTCTAAACCTCACCATACTCAACAGGATGCTAATGCTTTGTGTGTTCAGATATCTTCCAATACCTGACTGTTGGCGGCTCGAAGGGCTCTCAGTATCAGTACATCCGGCCGAACAGCAACTACAACTCTCCTGTCACTAGTGAGTTGCCACACCCCCTAGTATTGCAACGCACACACATTAACATCGAGAAGATCTTGGATCCAACGACTTGAGATGCAATGAGGGCGGCGCCACCGGCTCTGGCACAGCGACAACGACAGTTTCCGCTGGCTCTAGCGTCACTTTCACTGCTGACGTAGCAGTGTACCACCAGGGGCCGGTCGCCTTGTGCGTAACCCCCCCTTTTGCTTCTGGCTGATCTGAATGCGAACTGACGAATTATCTGTTGTGATATAGCTACATGGCAAAGGCTCCTGGAAATGCTGCCGACTATGACGGATCCGGACAAGAGTGGTTCAAGATCAAGGAAATTGGTCCCACGTTCAACGGTGGATCTGCTTCTTGGGATATGGGATGTATGTTTTCTTTTTGCGGAAAAGAAAATGAGCCTTTCGGACCGTGATGTTCTTCGATCTAACGTGGTTTTTTTCTGCTTAGTGTCATATTCCGTGAACATTCCTGGAAGCGTTCCTAACGGCGACTATCTGCTCCGCATCGAACAGCTCGCCATCCACAACCCATGGCCTGCTGGGATTCCCCAGGTTAGATATGCTTCTACTCCCTAAGTGCCAGTGCGCGCAGCCACTGACCCATCTATCTTTCTTCTCTAGTTCTACATCTCCTGTGCACAGGTGACTGTCACTGGTGGTGGTAGTGGAAGCCCTTCGCCCAAGGTCTCGATTCCTGGACACGTTCAGGAATCCGACTCTGGCTACACTGTGAGTTCCCCGCCCCCCCCCCCCCTTTGCAATGCATTCCTACATCTACAATCCGTATAAATTGTAGCGCTAACTGTTTTTTCTTCTTCCAGGCCAACATTTATAATCAGTTCACCAGCTACAAGGTCCCAGGTCCCGCTGTCGTAAGTACCACCTCATCAACTTCGTTTTTACACATTGGATCTAGACTAATAGCTCTCTTCGTATAGTGGCAAGGATAAATGGCGCTGAGCGTAACTATGGGACGAAAATCCGGGTTTTTGCTCCGCGTGGCTTCGTTGAGTAGTGCCTAACATGTTCTCCATCCTTTTCAAGTCCTGGTTTTTGCCTTGGTGGAAATTTCCTCTAGTGTAACGAGAGATGAACATGCTTAACGGATATACGTACCTTGGTGGATTTGCTGGCTGGCACCATCAAAATTTTGTTGCTTGTGGAGGAGGAGGTTTTCCGTGCTATTGGTATATGCACATTCCTCAGCTTTATTTGTCTTCTTCTTTTCTGTATATACTTTTTAGCCATCATTATGAAAAAGACTTGCAGGCATTAATTCCCCCCCCAAAACCGCGCACACCACCGTTTTCACGTAAGTTCGGTGAGGGGCACCGATCACTCACAGTATCCAAACTCCATCACCGCCCCGCCGACGAGGGGAGACTGGGAGAATTGTGTGTCCCACTTCCTTTCTTGGCCGTCCACTTGCCGTAATACTCGTGCCAGACTATCTCACACCCCCCCAACCGGTCCCGTGCTGGGTGTCCACACCGATATACAAGACCATCAAATCTATATAAAAGTAACTACTTTAAGTTGTGATATCTCAATTACTAGATTAAATATTAACATTCTGTAAATTGTAATAGGCTTATTATAGTAAGAAAAAGTGATTTTATATAAAATAAAAATCTAATTTCTGTAATTCAAAGAGTTTCTCTTTTATAAGTACACTTTTATACTAGATTTCATACAGAGTCATAGAGACTCAGTAAATACTGATTTTTAACAAAGAAAAAGATATATATATCTATCTTCTTATAGTAATAAAAGACTAATATAAGTTACTGAATATCTAGATCTTTTGTTGTTGTTTAGATATCTGCTCAGAAATAAGTATCTTTTGTATGAAGTTCTCATTTAAAAGTGACAGTGTACTCCGCACATTTTCTTGTATATTAGTGTGGCGCACCCAGCACGAGACGGGAGGGGTGAGAGAGCCTAGCACAAGTAATACTTAGTTGCCTAAATAGTTTGCTCGCCGGTGAGGAAGTATATGCATATGCAGTAGTATTCTAGAATCTTCGGCAAGCTAAGGCCATACTTAGACACGCAACGGACTTTTCAAACAAAAAAGCATGTGCTGGGCTAGCCGACTTCATCGTGCCAATAGAAAGTAACCGGTTTTATGACTTTGAAATAGGGGGATTTATCCGTCCAGCGATTCGCTACTAGATATTTTCTCCAATAGAAGCTCCACACCAACGGGTCAGCTTTCAGGTACGTACGGCAATATTAGACCCACCCCGCATATTGATATTTTCTTGGCTCATGTATAATAACTCCTAGTGCAATTTTCTTCATGCAGGGATTCAGTTCATTCCTTCTCCGTACGTCGTGGTAATCCGGGGAGAGCCAATAATACGTAGTATGATCCCCATTATTTTCAAGAGACGCTGACAAGGTCTTGTCTCAGTTGCCTTTTGCACAGCGTAGGATCGCGAAGGGGTAAGATGCAGCTTGATTTATCTAGCTATGCTGATTCGTTCGTATATGTCTGTGCGGTAGAACCACTTAAACAAAAGACACATCGCATAATATCGTTTCCCATGTCGAAGCATGACAATTTATTTACCCAGACCTTTTCTCGGGGTTTTCCCCTTTCCTCAGAGCAGAGTGTTGCATAAGATCCTTGCCTAGCAATCTTGTGAGGAGAAAAAGACAAAATTCCACCACGACACATCAACAATCGCTCCAAGGAAATATTCCATCATGTTGCTGACCACTTTACGTCATTTAGCATGTGAAGGGGCGGGGTCCCGGAATCTGGTAGCTAGTGACAGGTGGCCAGTAGATGTCGAGCAGGATACCAGGGTCGTTGGACGAGTAGGCGCCTGGGAGGCTGACAGTTGAAGGGTTTCCGCTGCCACTGCCGCCGGTAATCTCAATCTGGGCGCACTCCATGTAGAACTGGGCACCGTTGCTTTGGCCAGCACCGTGGAGAGCAATGATCTCAGTGCGGAGCAAGTACTGCCCATTCGCAATGCAGGAAGGGATCTTGATGCTCTGAAGACCCCGGTTGGAAATGAGCTTGTCGACAGCCCAGGTAGAGCCGTCGAAGCCGTCTTCGGTAATCTTGAACCAACCACCACCGACACCAGAATC
The DNA here is from genome assembly GCA_002573605.1 of Polytolypa hystricis UAMH7299. Classification (NCBI taxonomy): domain Eukaryota; kingdom Fungi; phylum Ascomycota; class Eurotiomycetes; order Onygenales; genus Polytolypa; species Polytolypa hystricis. The sequence continues at coordinate 197,393 of PDNA01000017.1, read as the reverse complement.
CGTGCGGGCGTCGCTGACCTTCTTCAGGTATGCCATGACGGGACCCTGCGCGAGGAATTAGCCATCGCTCATAATCCCACCGAAGGCCATGGTAGAGAAAGGTGGCTGGCATGGTTAGTTTACCTTGTGGCTGGCATCAATGACGTCTCCCAAGCTGCCTGCATAAGCTGTTAGAAAATACCATGACAAAGTGAGGGAATTTGAGGTTTAAAAACGACGCACTTGTCAGGGTATGTCGCCAAGTTCCCTGGATCGTTGAGCCAGCCTTAACTTGAATAATATCGTTCGACGACATGGTGGGGTTCGGGCCACCGTTGCAGACAATGTCATTGCTGTTCACATTCGTGATGGGCTATGCAGAGGGAAGATTGATGATGAGCATTCATCTCTTCTGCGGAACAAGTTACCGCACACTGAAAAGGAGTGGGCTTCATACCCCGTCATAGGAAGGAGTTCGGACAGCAAAGCTGACAGCTGAAGAGACGAACAGGTGTTAGGGGGAGAGCATGGTTATTTGTTAGAGTTAATGAGGACATACGGTAGGTCGTGCCGTCAACGACAAGATTTGTCATGATTGTATGGGCGGAAACGCTCCCCGCGAGGAGCGCGGCGGACAAGCCAGCGGTGAACTTCATGGTAGTATTGAGAATGGAGCAATGTCAAGAAAGGTCGCGATGGAATGAACGGTTCATAAGCTAACTATGTGACGGCGTCCTTAGGGCGCGAATCCATCTTCATATAGAAATCGCCTTCTCAACTGATTGATGGAATCAGCACCCAAAATATCTCACGATTTGATATATTTTTCGGTGAAAGTTAACAATTGTAGCTACATACCGAGGAGGATGATGCCGAATTTGACACGGAGAGAGAGAATAGGTGACCACCATCACGAACAATAATACCTAACCCAAGGCAATATCCTACGATTGAAGAAATGAAGTTGAGAAAGCCAAACAGCAGGACCCCTCACAGCGAAACGGTCCGCGATGCCGTGCATATTAAACGCCGCCCAGAGCAGCCACACCCAAGGCCTGGAGGCCACGTGAGGCGACGGCAGGTGCCAATAAAATTTGTGGGGTTACCATGCATTTCGCTTGGATTTGGTGTTGTGAAATTCAAGGATATACAAACAACCTTGTATATACGAGACAGGGATTATTGCAATGAAAGGGGCATCATGGGGCCGGCAGAAAGGAAAACAGTTTTAGGCGAGGGTCCACTGAGCAGAGCAACACCCCTCATCCCAGTCATGGCCCTTTTGATTCGAAAAGAGACGGGATAGCCCGTTTAGTAAAGGGCTTCCCCAGAAAATACAGGCGTCCGAGATGCGTCGTGGTTCGCTAAAGATCGAAGGGTGCTTTATTAGAGCCCAACGTCTCCAACGTCAATCATGCCCGATGGAGGAAGCCAACCGGAAAGGCTGAGGGGGTATTATTTCAGCGGCCCCCCAGGAAATTAGGGTTATTCCACGGTTCCCCGCATTCTGCCCAAAGCGGCTAGCGCTGGCCGGCAGCCCTAGAGGCTACTGGAGCTACTAGCTAGTGGACACGACATCGCGAGATTTATTAGCTTCTCCGCTTGGAAGCATCGGATTGTTTCGATGCTGCGGGCTGCCTGCTGCCCCTGAAAGCTTAACGCAAAATTTCGAAGCCCAAGAATTTATCAATAGTCGCCTGCAAACCGCATGGACGCAACCTCAGCTTTTTACCGGGATGCGGTCCGTGGCAGGCAAAGATTTGTTCAGCATTACCAAGCATAGTCTTAGCCCCTCCCAATTGTGCTGCCACTACTGCGGGTTTCGAGATGTTTAGAAACGGCTAAACAGAGCGGACGTTTCGCGCCTTTCCAGAGCATGCTTCGAGAAGCTAAACTCAGCCGGAATCAAGGCGGGACATGTGAACGCCTAGCCAGATGAAGCTACCGCGGTCTTGTCACTATGGAGCTCCAATCATCCATGCGGCCCGGACACTCCTGTCGATCCAAGGGAGCTGATCATTGTCCCAATTTTATGTAGCGATGGTGGCTGCGGGGAATTTTCTGAAGTCCATTTATCAGGGCTCTTCCCCGTCTCGAATTCAATGCGGTCGTCTTGACCCGAACACCTCATAGCACTCGACTTAGGTTTCGCCGGGGTTCAGCGAAAGCAGCAAGATGAAGGCCTTCAGTTTCCGAAGCCTTTTTGGCATCTCAGCATGCCTTCCATTCCGTACGTCTGGGTGAAATGGGTTGCGGAGATTGTTAGCTGACATCGCATATAGTTACTCGCGGCGTGCTGGGTCAATTGGCACCACTTATTGATGATGAGACCGGCATTGAGTTTTTCGCCAATACTATTCCGGACGGCCCAACTGTTGGTGGTTTCACGTGGGGGTACGCGTTACCACCCGATGCTGAGACTGTTGACGCAGACGAATACATTGGCATAATTGTAAGACTCCATCTTTTTGCTGCCCTCGCGGAGGAGGCTTGTGTTTAACAATCACAGATTGGATCTCGAGGTCCTAATGGTGCTGGCTGGGCCGGAATTAGCCATGGAGGCGGTATGCCTTCATCCCTACTCCTTATGTCCTGGGCGAACGACGATGAAATTTTGACGTCGTTCCGTTTTGCTACGTATGTGTGGTCCTTCCCGTCGTAGCAGCTACAGACAAGACACTTACCGGGGTAACTACAGTGGATACGACACCCCGGAACTCTACACGGGAGACGCGATGATCAGCCCAATACGTTCAGAGATCACCGATACCCACTTCACTCTCATTTATAGATGTCAAGGCTGCTTTTCCTGGAATCACAAGGGAGAAACTGGTAGCAGGGGCACAACTGCGGGCGCACTGGTGATTGGATGGGTCCAATCAACAACCACAGTCGACGATCCAACGGACCCGAACTCTGAACATATTCAACATGACAATGGCATGGGGCTTTTTGGCATACCGGCCGGTCCCGCAGCCAACGCCATGTACGACGAATGGACAGAGTTGGCTGTCGATCCTGAACCTACTGAAACCTCCACTCCTACAGTGACTCCAACACCGACCGTTACTGGAAAACCAGTGCCGACCGATACTTTCGATTATATTGTTGTTGGTGGAGGTGCTGGTGGACTCACAATTTCCGATAGGCTGTCTGAGGCCGGAAAGAGCGTGCTCCTAATCGAAAAGGGGCCTCCATCAACTCACAGATGGGGCGGCAGTAAGTTGAATCCTTTCCTGGCCAAGGTAATTTCGATGCCGTACTTACCAAATGTGAAGGATTGGGTCCCAGTTGGCTTGACGGTAACGACCTTACTCGCTTTGATGTTCCGGGCTTGTGCAACCAGATCTGGGTTGATTCCGCTGGTATCGCATGCACTGATATTGCTGTCATGGCTGGATGCGTCCTTGGTGGCGGCACCGCTGTGAACGCTGGTCTCTGGTGGAAGGTAAGTAGTGAATCGATATAGTGTGTGCTGAACGACTAGCTAATTGCTATACAAGCCCCCTCACATTGACTGGGACTCAAACTTCCCTGGCGGATGGAGATCAGGAGACATGCATGGCGCCACAAATAAAGTATTCTCACGAATTCCGGGTACAGACCACCCATCCGTGGATGGAGAACTATATTTGGCGCAGGGTTACGACGCACTGGGATCCACTTTGGCCAACGCAGGCTGGAAGAGCGTGACCGCCAACCAGGCCCCCAATGAGAAGAACAAGGTCTTCACTCGTACCCCTTACATGTTTTCGGGCGGAGAGCGAGGAGGACCCCTAGCTACCTACCTTGTTTCAGCCAGCCAACGGTCTAATTTCAAACTTTGGACTAACACTGCCGTGCGCAGAGTCACCCGCACTGGTGGCCGTATTACTGGCGTTGAAGTCGAGGCATTTGCTGAGGGTGGATACACTGGGGTCGTCAAGGTTTCAGATGCTGTAGGAAGGGTGATTCTCTCTGCGGGCACCTTCGGAACACCAAAGATTCTTATGAGGAGTGCGTTCCCTCTCTATGGTATCCGTTTACTGGTTACTGTACGTAGGCTAACCCGTGCAATCTCAAACAGGTGGAATCGGTCTCGAAGACAGTCTTCAGATCGTTAGCGACAGCAGCACAGATGGTGATACCATGATCGGTTCAGACCAGTGGATTAACCTACCAGTTGGACAGAACCTTGTTGATCACGTCAATGTCAGTCTACCCCAGCCTAAATTTCGTGTTGGCGCAAGTTACTAAGCTACAGCCAGACCGACATTCTTGTATCCCACCCAACCGTTGTGTTCTATGACTTCTATGAGGCATGGGACGACCCGAACCCCGGCGATAAGGCAGCCTATCTGGGTAAGGACTTTATGTGTTTAATATGCGAGATGGCTGAGCTCTGAAACTAACAACCTGCAGACAACCGCTCGGGTATCCTCGCCCAGTCTGCACCCAATATCGGCCCGGTCATCTTCCAGGAAATTAATGGAAAGGATGGAATTAAGCGACAGCTTCAATGGACGGCACGTGTTGAGGGACCTAGTGACGCATATCCTAACAGTACGATTACCCATTGTGCAACACGCTTGATTACACTGCTGACAGCATACAGCAACAATGACCATGAGCCAGTATCTTGGCCGAGGCCAGACCTCTCGAGGCCGAGCAAATATCACACCAAGCTTGAGCATGACTGTTACCGAAAACCCGCATTTGCAGGAGCAAGAGGACATTGATGCTGTGATCACAGGAATTGAGAACATGTTGGAAGCACTAGCCACTAACCCGGAGCTCTCCGTTCTCAGCCCGCCAGCGGATGTGAGCGTTGCTGACTTTGTCAACGGCGTAAGTATTTTCTCAAGATGGCTCACTTTATCCTGTTCTGCAAGTCATATATACTAATTCAGCTGTCGCGCGAATAAATAGTTGGTGAACACTCCTGGCGCTCGGACTGCAAACCACTGGATGGGATCGTGCAAGATAGGAGAAGATGACGGACGCCAGGGCGGCACCTCCGTCGTGGACACAAACACCAAGGTGTACGGAACCGATAACCTCTTCGTCGTCGACGCAAGTATCTTCCCCGGCATGGTTACCACGAACCCGTCCGCCCTGATCATGATCGCCGCAGAAAGAGCAGCGGAGAAGATTCTCGCCCTGAAGGTGGTCAACGAGGTCGAACAGGTCAGTTAAATAGTGTGGTCATATAGGTTATCTGCATGTATTCGCTGGTCTACGATTTGTCAAAAATGGAGTGAGGCAGAAAAGGAAATCTACTCTTTAGTTGACTAACCACCATAAACGGGTAGTGGGGTCAATGTGGTGGAATCACTTACGAGGGTAGCACGGTGTGTGCGAAGCCTGCTATCTGCACCTGGTACAACGAGTACTGGTCTCAGGTATGTGTGACTCGGAAGACATGATACTTCATTATGATGGCCAATGATGCTGATAACACTTGCAGTGCATTTAACCGCGCCCCTTAATGCTTCCACCACCCCTCCTTGCCGGCGATATCGTCATTTATACTAACTAGCCCTACACTCATCATCGTATGTTCTCATTTATTTATTGCCAATTCTAACCTTTTTCGTTTTTTTACTTCTTCTTTGTACATACTTCCCTTCCCTCTGGTTTGAGGAATTACAATTTTTTTTTTCCGTAGCTCAAAGCTTTTAATCCTCCTATAAACTATAACGGTGTTCTATGGGAGGCTCAGAGGATAGAAATTGTCAGTAGAGTAATAAGGTAAAAGGCCCCTTGATTTCCCATTTTCAACATGAGTCATTATATCTCAGCTATCTGAACTACTAAATTTAGTAGCATGTTCAACAACAGCGAAACTGCGCATATTTAGTAAAATCGCCATCTTCCTTCATCCTCTCTAGAGAGTCAACATCGAGGTGTGTTATAAACTCCACATCCCCATCAGGCAACCGTGGAAGGATAGTGATGTGCCAATCTAGGGCATATACTCTAGGATACCTGAAAATAGCCGGTGGTCCCAAACTTGTCCCCCAGTCCATGTAGATGGAGAAAGAAGACGTGTCTGATATGATTATTTCGCCTTCATACCTAGTGCCCTTGACACGGTCCAAGTTCCCCACACACGGATGGTCCTCGATAGCAACCACAAAATCCCAGATTCGGTCCGCCGTGAACCATTCTATGCTGTCACTGATGGAAGAGGCGATGTTGTAAAGAGCGCCTGGCTCTGCAGAGCAGATTTCCGCAAAGGGCACATCCGCGGTTGTGAAGACATGGGCGTTACCCGCGTACTCGGAATGGAGCGGTGGATCCAATCTTGCGCGAATATCACACACAGACATCACAGCAATGGTGTCGAAGTTTTGGCTCTCAAGATTTTTGGCGCGGACGAAATGCTTTGCTAAGAACGCCTCGAGTACATTGCTTTCTGTCAGTCTGCTGCCGTCGGGTTGGTTCGGTCGTCCATCTTCTTCCAGCTTCTGCAGCATGCTTTTGGAGATGGACCAATACGCCATGGTTAGATTTTCAGACTGCGGCTTTTTGCTCGCCTCTATCTCCCGCCCTGGTAACTCTTTTGCCTCTTTAAAGTAAGGGAAATCGTCCAGTTTGCGTAAGGAACTTGTTGCTCGGTATAATGGCGACCGATCAAGCGCGTCGGACGGATAAGCATCAGATGCCGAGAGGATACGGCCCTCAGCGATGGAAGAAACGTGTCTTGCCCAAGTTTGATAGATCATCGCCGTCCCCAAGCCATCTGATGCTGAATGGTGGATGTATACGGCTAGGATCAACCCGCCGCGAATGAAGTTTGCCTGGACCATTAGACATGGTGCCACTGGACCAGGTACAAAGTGGGTTGGTGCCAAAGTAGAGGCCTCCAGTACGGACGACGGGAAATTGGCACTTTCAAGCTCGGAGAAATCAAGTACTTCTTCGTCATCCCCGTCGACTAGGTTGTTGATTTTGAAAAACGCCCCGGCACTTTCTGGAATATCGATTTGGAGGGTGCCGCGAGTCTCGTCTTCCGCTATCACGTTCCCGGCAAGAAATGGTAGATCCATTAGGAGGTTGGCGAGGCCCTGCTGGAGTTCAGCACAAATGGCTTCGTTAGACACATTTGGTCTGGTATGGAAGAAGAGTAATGTGGGCTGATAGAAGCGCTGGATGAACTGATCAAGCGGAGAAAGTTTGATCGTTTGAGGAACCAGAGGCACGGTAGGCCGTACGAAAACAGTCCTAATGATAGCCATGCAGAAACGCCTATCTCCACAGATAGAGCGGGAGTTGAAAATTTCCTAGACTTATCTTGCTCAAGTCGATGGACACGGCGATTTCGTTTGTTTTTTCCAGTCCTTATTATAGGAGCGCGAATTGCTCTTGTACATACCTTCAGATGGCTAGGAGATGTGGTTCCTACTAGGGAAAGTAACTTAATGAAGCACATCGATTCTGCAGTGCGACGTGATCGTTACATCCCTTCGACGAATCCATTCTCATGGAGGCACAAGATTTGAACCCTTACGGTGCAAATTATTGTGCTACTCGATGGGAACATTGGCTAGTGCAGGATGCCCTCATCACTATATAGCTCAAACAACATAACTTTGCGGCTCATCGAGCTTTTCACCACAAATATTCTCTCTCAATTGATCGCGAGGCCTCGCAAGGGGATGCATCCAAGTGTGGGCCTCCCAGCGGTATGTGCCATATGATGGAACCTTTGCGGTACCTGAAAATTGAATAGCGCATAAAAATCCGAGACATCACGGTTACGTATCCTTCCACGCATGGAGTGCAGTACACAGCTGATTGAAGCTCATTCGGGTCTACCGATATCGCAGAATTCGCAGAACTCGCCAGCTACCGCCTGAAGTGTAGCACCCCATTACCCAATTTCAATATTTGTCGAAAGACTCTAGTAACTACTAGATGATGAAGGTAGGGCGGGATAAGAACTTAAACCGTAACAAGCCCTCTCACAAGATCCCTCGATGCAGAGATCCACCAGAAACAGGATTGGCACCACATGCCGAAGGTGGTTCCATTCTCGATGGATAATTTGAAGTAAAGCTTTTGAAGCGGTGTACGGCTCCCCATAAATACCTGAACGCAGTCGCTCGAAGATGGTGCACCGTAGTGACCATCACGCTTGATATGGCTGAAAGTAGAAGGGGGTTCTTGGTAACTCGTGCATACACAAATGCAAATCACTTCCTAGAATTTCGGGCCCGCGGCCAACACAAAGAAGAAGGGTCAAGAAGTCTTATTCTATAATTGCTCTTGTATTACTAGCCTATCTACCAATCGAAAACTCCCGGAGGGCACGAAGGATGGATGCGTGCGTGCTATATACATAACTAGCTACCTTATGGGCCCTACCTTATTTCAAACTATGGTACACAGGACTGTAGCTGGTGTGATAACCTCTCTTACCAAAAACAACCTCTCTTTTAGGTATTTCAACAGTTGTTCTACTCAAGAGAGAGGTTGTATTAGAGTAAGAGAAGTTGCTGTGCCAGCTACAGTCCTGTGTACCATAATTTGAAATAAGGTAGAAGTCGCGTGTGCCTAACTTCTGGCTGCCAACATGTATGTACATACAGAGTAAGGAGTTCAATGTTTCCTGTATCTAGTTATGACTTAATTAAAGTATGAAATGTCTAATATTGAATTTTCCTCTGAGATGACGGTGATACATGCGCATAAAGTACACGTACATGCATTTCGCGCTAAGAAAAGAGAAAGAAAGGCCTGAAATAAGAGCAAGGCGAGGCACCATCTCAAAGCACCAAAGCTACAATCGAAGCGAAAAGCAACATCGTCATCAGCATCGTTTCCCATCCGTCCAGCTGTCTTAGCGCAGGCGGCGCGATACTGGGCGTCTGGGCCGTCGCCTGAGTGAAGTTCCCTCCCACCACCTGTAGGCAGGTCATATGAACATCGATCCCTGAGCTAGACAAATTTGAAGTCTTGTTCTCCTGGCTGGCAGGGTAAAACACGGTCATCAGAGGGGTAGCTTCCGTACGGATTCTTCGTAGTGCGTCGTGCTCAGGCGAGGCGCGATCGTTCGCGACAAACTCCGATGTTAGATTATAATCGCGGCCGCCGGTCGTGGGGTAGCATTCGCTATCCTTTTGCACTAATAGAGGTGACCGATCCCCTATAAGACCTGTGTGCCGTGCAAACAAGGAAATAATGCAAGTGTTAGATCGCTTATCGCCATTGCGCCCCCCGGGGAGGAGCAGGAGGAAGAGGTACAAAAGAGGCATCAAGTAGACGAGCTTAAGCGACACTCACTCTTTGAATTGAAGGTTGGTTCCAGATATCGATCGCGTTTACATGCCGCTGGCAGCTGTAACCGCAATTCCCTTGCTAACCTGTGACAGAACTGCAAACCAGCTACATTTTCCGATGATAGCAGCGAGTTTGTTATATTATTCGCGAGTCCTAGCAACCCGTCTTTGCAACGTGAACCTAGCGAGGAGTCGCAAGCTGAAATTTCTCCTTGTGACGGATCGCTTTGCCCCGCAAACACGCCCCTCAGAAAGATCGCGCATGCACCGAAAGAGTCATTGTCGACTAGATCGGCTGTTGGAGGAACACCGAGAAAGAAGCTCCGGCTAACCCTAATATATTGGCTATCTTGAGGAGGATAAACATTGGCGGGATACGCCGTAGCGCCCACTGTCCATGTGAGTGGAGTAGTGCCATTGTTTACGTATGTCGAGTTGAAGGAGGAGATACCAATGGCGGTAAAGTTGATTTCACCGACTGCGCAAAAGGAATTGCCACCATTACCAATTGGGCATTTGAATGTGTCGCATCCAACCAGCTCGCTATGAGCCGATGTAGTATGAAGAAAATGTAGTAGAAGGAATGCATTGAGCCATGTGACTGGGGTGTTTAATCTCAATGACGATTTGGCCATTTGTAGAAAATAACTTGAGGATAGAACTTGAAGAGAATCTTGGAAAGGGCTTCAGGAGGGCAAAAGCAAACTCGCGCGGAGGTGCGAGAAGAATTGAGAAACAATAGGAAGTCCTGGGAAAAGCCTGCTTAACATCAAAACATGGCCCTTCAACAGGCACTCTCACTTCTTGTTGGTTAATTGGGCCCTATTTACCTTCTCCAAGCTTGAAATAGCAAGGCCATGAGGGGTTGCTGCGCCATCTATTCACCTGTAAATAAATGAAGGTGCCCTCAGGGGCAGGGGTGTTAGCCGCCCGCTAAGCAGAGGCCAAGTTCTCCGGAAGATTGACTGGCTTAAACGTGTGCGATGGGGATGTCCAGCCCAGGGAGTATCTGAGGCGCAGACGATAGCAACTTCTTAAATCTGGTGTTTCATAGTGCCAATATCTAATATCTAATAGCAAAAAGATAAACTGGCATCCCTGCTGCAGCTCTTTGATTAAGTGAGAACCCAGACCGAATTACTAACTCATTGACCGCCAATACCAGGTCTCATAGCATTCATGTTATGTTGGTGTTTGTTTAGGGCCATCTAGAGATAGTTCAGTATCTCCTGGACTGTGGTGGCGATCCCCATGTAGTGACATTCACTGATGAGCGTGTTTCTGACTAGGCGCGAAACGGAGCCGTAACTCTTCAAATCGATGACCATGTGCACCGATACCAGGCAGGAAGTGCGTTACGAGCAGCGGTGCTAGGAGGGCATAACGAAGTAGTTCATCTGCTGCTGAGATCCGAGTATCGACTGAACGTGTCAACACCCGAATACAGCCGAGCTCTCTTAGCCGCAGCACGTAGTGGGCGCATGGATTTGATCAGCCCTCTCCTTCAAGGCACACGGAGAAGCATTCGTGCCTTAGATAAGGTCCAAACAGAGATGCTCTTCGAAGCTTTCGCCATAACCGAAAATCAGTTGCGGAAGTACTCCTAGACCATGGTACCGATGTAAACGACGAGCCTCCTATAATTAGGCCGTATAGAGATTCTCTCAGCATCGCAGCTTCACAAGGATACTCTGAGATGGCCCGCTTGCTTCTAGATCATGAGGCGAACATACAGAGTGACTGCCACCAAGCCGAGGGCACCCCCATCCAGGTTGCTGCTTTGCGTAGGCATAAAGGTGTAGTGGATGTACTTCTCGAACACGGCGCCAGCCTCAATGTTGCCTTCATCGCTGCTGCAAAAGGCTGCCAGCCCCACTTACTAAGGTACCTCCTGCAAAAAAGGTGTGGATATCCACGATAAGTGCCTTGAAAACCCTGACATGCCCCTTGGGCTATATGCACTATGGCAAGCAGTTCAGGCAAAGAACCCAGGAAATAAACTAGATTATGCATCTACATTCTCTGTTCTGAATGATTATCTCCAACCATCGCTCTTTCTCTGTCCTGGGATGCAAACTAGAAAACACAAAGGATTTGTTGGTTTGGAAAGAAAATAACTACATCATACTACTGTTAACTTTGTTTCCCTGGACTTAGAGCCTGCCTCTCTTTGCTTACTTGACTTTCTATTTTATTTTGGACTTTTGTTTTTATAGCAAGCAGAAATCAACACCATCAGTCCTAGTGCCATATGGCATGTGCAACAACAAATGCTAGGTTCTGTCACCTTTTTTGCGCTGTCTTGTGGAAGGAGGAGATACAGCAGCCTTCAACCAGGGCTGATATTATTTTCCTACTAACCTCATGCTTACATGTGCATGTTAGCTTCTGTTATATCCTACCACAGTTTCATCTCTACTCTCCCTTCATAGGCGTTGAATAAACATGTTTGTGAGTTTTGATATACACATACTATATAGCCTGATCCTAATAAGATAAAGATGATGATCTGATAACCAATGTAATCCACCACTTACCAGGACACACCACTACTTGGAACACTTTACACACAGAAAATTGACTTTGTACAGCCACCTGAATAGAATGTTGGGCATAAGCTGGCTGAGGTAGTGTAATCATCGAGGTGTTGTACTCTGTAAAAATACCTGGCGATGCCAAGGAATAGTGGTTACCATGGCGGTAATAGTGCGGGAATGGCGCTAACCCAGTTGTGTTGTGTAATCAGCCTGAATTGGCAACAACGCAACCCTTGACTCTTGAGGCGTCGAGAGCTGGACATCTCATTTTCGACATCGAAGCTGCAACACCTATGTAACTCTCAACCGCAGAACGCATATGCCTGGCGTGTGTCTCAATTAACTCTTATACAATGGATGAGTGGGACACCATCAGCACGTGGGAACTACATACTCTCCATTGCTGAAAATGTAAATATGGCAACCGTCCCGTCCGCTCGTCGTAGACCTCCCTACCGGCGGTCACACTTACGATATGCAGTGTATCTGGCTGGCGCGATGAGTGAGTACGGTTTTCTAGTTATTAGAAACCCGTGGAACCGATCGCAGTGAAGTGCATTCTTGTTTCAGGAGCCGATTCTTCTGGGTTTATCTTTCCTTTCCCACAGAACTTACCAGTGGGTAGTTCGAGACGAGAATCTTTTCTCCCGTTGATATTACCTTGGGCGCATGACTGTTGCATGGCATAGTCCTTCCAGAATATTGGAACCGTGTCTCCCATCTAATATTCGCGAAAATCTCCAGACGTTGGAAGAGCTCGACTTCTGCCCGATTTCCTTTGGCCAGCAGAAGAATGGCTTCTCCGCAGGATCCAGATGGCGACAGTGCCATGACGAGCTCACACATGCCAATCGCCATAGTTGGCATGAGCTGCCGCTTTTCGTCAATTGCCACTAGTCCGGAAGGGCTCTGGGGTATGTTAACCAAAGGCCTCTCAGGATGGTCCGCCGAGGCTGGGTCACGGTTCAAAATGAGCTCATTCTACCACCCAGCCCCTGAAATGAGTGGTGCAGTACGTGTGCTCTAAATATTCCCTCCGAAGACTTCAGCAGGCTTACAAGTTTTAGTTCAATGCGAGGGGTATTTACCTATTGAAGCAGGATATATCTCAATTTGACTATCAATTCTTCAATATTAGCCCTACCGAGGCCAAAGCGATTGATCCTCAGCAGAGACTTATGCTGGAAGTCGCATACGAGGCATTCGAAAATGCAGGAATGTCTGTCGAGTATCTGAAGTCCACTGAAACTGGAGTCTACTGTGCGATTTCGTGCCATGACTATGAAACCATACAAGGCCGAGACCCTGAAATATCCCCAAGGTATGTCGGAATCTCCTAGGTTTGCATAGTGCGCACTTCATGTGGGACGGGTGCATCAGGTTGACCCATTGAGCTTTTCAAATTGCACAGGTACCGCTTCACAGGAACGGGTGGTGCTCTTGCATCTAATAGGATTTCCTATTTCTTCGATCTGAATGGTCCTAGTATAACGTTGGATACTGCGTGTTCTGGAAGTCTCGTGGCTTTGCATGAGGCTTGCCTAGCTATCCAGTGCGGGAGTGTGAAACAAGCACTAGTTGGAGGGACAAATCTTATTCTCGATCCTGACCATATAGCCGTTATGTCATCCTTAGGGTATGTGTCCTAATTGTGGCTTCATATGTTCTGTTTTCTTTTTTTAGTCTATCCCGTAGCTAATACCAACCCAGACTCCTCTCCAATCATGGCCGTTGCTATGCTTTTGATAACCGTGCCAACGGTTTCGGCCGAGGAGAGGGGGTAGCTGCCATTGTCCTCAAGCCGCTGATCGATGCAATCCGTGACGGAGACCCTATACAAGGGGTTATACGAGGAACCGCCGTGAACCAGGATGGTCGAACACCGGGCGTCACCATGCCCTCCCAATCGGCTCAAGTTAAAATGATAGCCCGGGCCTATAAGGAAGCTGGACTTGACCCGAGGGACACGTATTATGTGGAAGCACACGGTATGAGCAGAGAGTAACAACCCTCGAACAACCAGGGGATATTCTAATAGGCTTATTAGGGACCGGAACACAGGCGGGTGATCAAATTGAAGCATTGGCAATTGCGGAGGCCTTTGGGCGCGCTGGTCCAAGCAGCGATGTGCTGTATGTTGGCAGTGTTAAAACGAACATCGGACATACGGAGAGCACGGCGGGCCTAGCGGGGCTAATTAAAACTGCTCTCGCCCTCAGAAAAGGAGTAATCCCTCCCAATCTCAACTTCTCCAGCCTGAATGAACAGATTGCCATGGGCGGCTTGAATTTAAAGGTAAGTTATCAAAATAACTTCATTGAAATATATTATCTATCTAAATTGGCACTAGATACCGCAGCGAGTGCACCAGTGGCCTGACACTCTAGTAAGACGCGCATCTGTGAATAGCTTTGGCTATGGCGGAACAAATGCCCATGCCATTGTTGAGGCGCCTAAAGTAGTGCCAAAGGTACCGCATAGCACTGCCGATAACGCAGATGTTACGAAGCAACATCGCCGACTATTTCCCTTAACGCATGCGAATGAAGCGGGTATCAGAAGGCTAGCTATCAATCTCAAAAGATACCTCCAACAACCTACTGCGATTGAAGAACAATTCTTTGACAACTTAGCTTACACGTTGTGTGCGCGGAGAAGCCTATTCCAATCTCGTGTGGCGATAATTGCCACCGACATTGCCGACTTGAGTAACTCTTTGGACGATGTTGCTAAAGGATTAGTGCGTTCACAAGTAGCCCTTGATGAGCCAAAAGTTTGTTTTGTATTCACAGGTTAGGCTCCATTCAGAGGAAACGAGGTCAAATCAGTGGCAAGCTAACATAAATCTATCCAGGCCAAGGAGCGCAATGGGCTCGCATGGGTCAAGAGCTTCTCGAAACTTATCCTATTTTTGCACGGGAGCTGACCAGTGCCGACCATTACCTTACAGCGATAGGCGCCGGTTGGAGTCTTCTCTCGGAGTTGAATCGAGGACCTGGCGAATCTCGCATTAATGAAACTGCCATCTCACAACCATGCTGTACAGCTATACAATTGGCTCTAGTACAATTATTGCGATCTTGGAATATTCGCCCTCATGTGGTGTGCGGCCATTCAAGTGGAGAAATTGCTGCCGCGTACTGCGCGGGTGTTCTGTCCTCCCAGGATGCGCTGAGCATTGCCTTTCATCGAGGGCGAACCGTTACTGAGCTAAGCGCGCAAAATCCACATCTAGAAGGCCGTATGCTCGCTGTGGGGCTCTCACCGGATGGTGCTCAGGAATATATAGAAAAGCTCGCATCGTCGCCCACGTTGCAGCAGCCTGTGACCGCGTGCATCAATAGCCCAATGAGTGTTACCCTATCCGGGGATAAATATGGGATCGAATTGGTACAAGCTAGCCTTGATCAGGACGGTATTTTTAACCAGGTCCTCCGAGTTGATACTGCGTACCACTCCAAACACATGAATTTAGTTCGAGAAGAGTACCTAGCAGCAATACACAATATCCAGCCCTTACAGTCCGACTCTAACGTGCGTATGATCTCATCTGTCACTGGACAGGAGACCTCAGCTGAGCTACTCGGTCCGGACTATTGGATTCGAAACTTGGTTTCTACAGTACGATTTTCAGAGGCCCTCGAGGGTGCATTGTCGCTACCCTCGTCCAGGAATAGCCCTGCCTCACCACCATTGGTGGATATTATAGTTGAAATAGGCCCTCATTCCGCTCTCAAAAGCCCAATTAAACAGGTCTTAGCAGCCAATGTGCACGATACACGTGGAATATCTTATCATTCTGTTCTCGTTAAGGAAGCTGACGCTGTTCAATGTGCGGTGGAAATGGCCGGTGACATGTTTGCTCGCGGTGTCAACGTCCTCCTGGATGCTATAAACGATCCAAGCCAGAGGATCAAGAAGGAGACATTAGTCGATCTCCCACCATACAGCTGGCAATATTCAAAGTCCCTCTGGAGCGAAGGTCGGGTTAGCGCCCAATATCGACATCGAGAGTTTCCGAGGCATGAACTTCTAGGCATTCCAAGTCACGATAGCCTCTCCGTCGAGCCAATGTGGAGGAACTATCTCCGCTTGTCCGAGCTACCTTGGTTAAAGGGCCACAAGGTAAATGGCCAGGTCATATTCCCCGCTAGCGGTTATATTTGTATGGGTTTGGAAGCACTTCGCCAGATAACAATATCCGGTGGTCGAATATGGAGGAACGTCACCTGTCGCTTTAGGGATGTCATCGCCGAGAGAGCGTTATTGATTCCAGATTCTGTCGAAGGAGTCGAAGTATTTTTTAGTACTCGAAGGTATATCCGCTCTTCCTCTGAGCTATCTTCAGACTGGAACGAATTCCGCGTGTTCTCCGTTGCAGACTCCCGGCAAGCAACCGAACACTGCCGTGGTTTAGTGTCTATTGAGCATGGCAGTCAAGCGGATGAAGTGGAAGAGCAACGCAATCGCGATCGCTTTACCAATTCTTACCTTAAAGAGTTCGAGGAAGCACATTTATCATGTCATAGGTCGATGGATCCATCGCAGTTCTATACGAAGCTCAAATCCATAGGCAATGATTATACTGCCCCATTTAACAATCTTGCCAATATCAATGCACGGCCGTTCACCTCATTATGCCGGTTCGCCGTCCCAGAAACAGATAAAATAATGCCAGAAGGATACCAACAGCCTCATACGCTTCATCCTGTGACTCTTGATACGTGCTTTCAAACAGCCTTTCCCGCACTGATAATGGCCAACGGTATGAAAACCGGATCTATCCTGACGGGTATTAAGGAGATAGATGTCTCGAGTAACATCAATTCTCAGGCTGGCAGCAGCTTCATTGGTTATACTACGGTTGAGCAACTTGGAAAGGACAATTATCGCGTCCATGCAACTATTGGGAACTCCGAACTCACGGACGCGTCTCTGATTCGTATCAGGGGGCTGGGATTGACCTCAATTGAGGCGTCAACAGTAGAATCGCCTACTTCATCGGGTCACTTATGTTATCAAGTCGATTGGTCCTTAGATATAGCGTCCGCAGCGTATAGAGATATCCGTGAGGTTTGTTGCGTTGGACTTCCAGAGATCTCGGTAGCGAAGCACAGAGAACTATATGACCGATTTGCCCACGCAGCTATCCGGAAAACGCTTTCGTTGGTCTCTGCAAGGGATGAAACTTTAACGGCACCACATCTCAGAAGGTTCCTCCACTGGATGCGCTCGCAAGAGATGGACCGCCATGAAGAAGCTGATACCACATTGAGAGACGAAGTCATATCGTGCGGTATTGAGGGCGAAGCGCTGGTGCATGTTAGTGAGCATTTGGCAGCCATTCTTACCGGCCAAATAGACCCTCTCGCCGTTCTGACGAAGGACGACCTGCTTAATAAGATCTACCATGGAGATAGTTTCCTGAGATCCCATATCCAACTGGCAAACTATTTACGTCAGCTTGCTTTCAAAAATCCTAACATGAGGGTTCTAGAAGTTGGGGCGGGAACGGCTAGCGCGACCTTGATCTTAATAAAAGCTCTCACGGACGGATGTTCATCAGCACCAGGGATTCCAAAAATTGATCAGTATGTGTTTACTGATATCTCGAGCAGTTTCTTCGAGAAAGCAAAGGCAAAGCTAGCCTCTTGGTGTGACTTCATCGAGTTTAAGAAGTTTGACGTTGAGAAGCCAACGAGCGAGCAGGGATTCCAAGACCATTCATTTGATCTTATCATTGCATCCAATGTTATCCACGCTACCAAAAGCATAGCCCATACCCTCCAGAATATTCGAACACTCTTGAAGCCAGGAGGAAAATTATGTCTCGCCGAAATAACAAATCCCCACATGGCTTGGCCAATGATAGTTGGAGTACTTCCAGGGTGGTGGCTTGGGTCAGAGGACGGTCGAACAGATTCACCCCTTCTTAAGTTGCCCGAGTGGGATACTGTCCTTCGTGAAAGTGGTTTCTCCGGTGTGGACGTTGGGTTAAAGGATCATGAGTCGGCGTATGAGCGCCAAGGTAGCCTCATGATCTCCACGGCTATGTCACACCCTGGAACAAGACAAAATGAGCACCGTCTACCAATCCATATTGTGTGTAGGGAAGGGGGGGAAGAATTGGCTACTGCGTTTTCCAAGATCATTCAAAACACGCATCCATCCCGAATGGCTTACCAAAGCCCCATATGCAAAGGGGGTTTTGCAGGAAAGACCTGTATAGTTCTCCTCGAAGTGGCTGCACCTTTTCTAGCATCCTGCACCCGAGAGGAGTTTGAAAATTGCAAGCAAATATTTTCACAGGCCAAGGGGGTGCTTTGGGTCACGACCGGTGCCACAGTCAATGTAACCAATCCGGAACGCTCGCTCGTCGCAGGACTCGCTCGATCTCTCAGGTCGGAAAATACTACTTCTAAGATAATCACCCTTGATCTGGATCCAGGGCTGGAATGCTGCCAGGAAATTGCTCAGCAGATACACAAGGTCTTCACGCATTCTTTCCTGCAAAATAACGAGTGTCCATTCTCACAAGAGTTCGAATATGCCGTGCGGGATGGCAAGCTTATGATTCCCCGGGTCACCGAGAACACGTCACTGGAAAGTTATGTGCGGAGCAGCATGTCTGAGCAAGAGCCGAAGTCGGCTTCGTTACACCAATCCGCACGGACTCTGCAACTGGAGATTAAAACGCCCGGGCTTTTGGAGTCCCTGTACTGGAGCGACAGTGAACTTCATGGCAGGAAGCTAGGCAAAGATGAAGTTCGTATCGACATAAAGATGTTTGCTCTCAACTTCAAAGATGTGATGATTGCAATGGGTCAACTAGACGGCCTGACTCCAATGTTGATAGAGGGTGCAGGTATCGTTGTTGATGTGGGGGATAACGCGCGCCACAGGTTTAAGGCTGGAGATCGAGTGTGTGCTATGAGCCCTAATCGTATAGCAACGACCAGTAATATCAACCATCATTTCGTTCAACGCATTCCGGATGGTGCATCTCTTGAACTTGCTGCATCTGTTCTAGTGTCTTATACCACAGCCCTATACTCCCTACAGGACGTTGCTCGGCTTCAGAAGGGAGAGTCAGTTCTTATTCACTCAGGAGCAGGTGCATTAGGACAAGCAGCAATTACACTCGCCCAATACCTTGAAGCTGGCGATGTATTCGTCACGGTTGGCAGCGCAGAGAAGAAATCTCTTGTTATGCAAAAATTTGGCATCCCTGAATATCATATCTACTTCAGTCGCGGCCTATCATTTGGTCCTGCCATCCGACACCAGACCAAGGGCAGAGGAGTGGACGTGGTGCTGAACTCCCTCGCCGGAGAAGCAGCGCGTGAAGGCCAAAATTGCCTTTCTCCCTTTGGGCGCTTTGTTGAAATTGGGAAAAAGGATTTGCGTACGAATGCCAGAATGGAGCTGCAAGGCTTTGAACAAGGCGGCGTCTTCGCGGCGGTCGATCTGGCCCTCCTAATGAAACACAAGCCAGCAGAAGTTCAGAAGCTCTGCGAAACAGTAATCGAGTTGATTCATACTAGCAAAATTTCGGTCCTGGAACCGATAACAGTGAAGCCTCTATCTCAGATTGAAGGAGCTTTCCGCAGTATGCAAGCCGGAAAGCACCTAGGCAAGATTGTTCTCGAGGCAAGCAATCAATCGGAAGGCAAGGTGCGTTGCAGTTAGTCTCGATCGCGTACATCTAAGTAGAACTAAAACGTTGTTAGGTTCTACCTCCGAGTCCATCACCTCCTAAATTAAGAAACGACTGCACCTATCTCGTTGTAGGAGGCTTAGGAGGTTTGGGCAGGGAAGTAATCAAGCTCTTTGTTGAATTGGGTGCACAGCATATTGCCGTCCTGTCAAGATCGGGCGCATCGACCAGCACGAAGAAAGCATTTCTACAAGAAATGAGGAACGCGGGTGTGGATATCACCATCCACCCAGGAAGTGTCGCTGAAATTAATGATGTCCGGAAAGTCAAAGATTATATTGGAGAGTTCTCCATCCGGGGTATCGTCCACGGAGGGATGGTTTTACAGGTAGCTATTTCGCATGTTTGCTAGCTTGGAGGGAATCTAATCAGTGGAGTATAGGATTCGACTTTGGAGAACATGTCATATGCGCAATGGCAGACAGCCCTCGGGCCAAAGGTTAAGGGAACGAACAACCTAGATGAAGTTTTTGGGGAAACTTTGGATTTCTTCATCCTCTTGTCGAGCCTATTTGGTGTTGTTGGTTCGCAGGGTCAGGCCAACTATGCCGCCGGCAGTGCATTCCAGGATGCATTTGCATACCGTCGTGCCTCGCGTGGACTCCCAGTCCGAACAATTGACCTTTGTTCTGTCAGCTCTGCAGGGTACACCGCCGAGAATCAATTTGCTGCCGCACACGCAACACGCCAGGGAGTCCAATCAATGCGGTTAGAGGAGTTTTTTGCAGTTCTGAAGCATGCGATCTCTTACCCACTCCCGGAGGATCCAGCGGCAGCGCAGGTTGTCACAGGGGCAAAACGGGTGGGTTCTGGTTCAACCCCTGAGGACATTACGCTCTTTCAACCAGACCCACGGTTTTCCCACATCAGGACGCCGCGTTCACGCCAACAGAGGGACCCATCTCAGACAGATGACGTGGGCACCAGTACCGATTTACGTGCTGCCACAACGCGGAATGACGCTACAGAGACAGCCCAAAAAGCCATTATGGGGAAGATGTCACGGCTGTTGGATATGCCTATGCAGGAGATCTCTCCTAGCAAGCCCGTGTCTAGCTACGGCATCGACTCGCTAATTGCAGTGGAACTTCGCAATTGGGTGTCAAAGCACCTGGAGGCTCAGCTGCAAATGTTTGAAGTGATGAGCCCGCTATCTATCAGGAATCTCGCTGGTCTCGTCACCCAAAGATCCGGATTAGTACCAGCCACCCTTGCAGAAGGTAAATCCTAAATAACCCGTGCCCTGGCGGTTACGGGGTTTAATCATGCTGGAATCAAATCTTCAGCTGCAGGTTCGCCAGGGGTAATTGACGGTGACCTAGCGAGGTTACCTTGCCCAGGCACCATAGGATTAAGGGATGGTTGACGCTTACAGGCGGAGACAGGTTTCAGGATGAGCTGTTGATTAGTATTTCTTCCGGGTCGCCACTTTCATGCGTGGACACTTTAATATCATTCAGTCAGTTTTCAGCTCAATTTGTGAAATGTATTTATTGAAAGGCCTCAACCAGACCAATACCCCAAAGTCGAACACAGAAAGCTCAGATTCAAACTGCATATCCACGCAACCAAAAGAGTTCGGCATTTGAACGGCGATTACCAGCCCAAACGTCATTTGATCGACTTCGCCTTGTGGCGCCTGTACTCCGTAGTTTAACCCCAATGACGAACCTTCATATTTGAGTTGTCGAACCGCACTTATGCATGGCGATTAATCATCATGCTGCTCGTTCATTCTGACTGGTGGCCGGAGCAAGGAGAGGTAACAAGGGTCACAAGCCCCCATCCTCAGCAGTTCGGCAGCTCGTGTGGTCTCCCCGCCGAGGTGTGCGACGTGACTGCGGTGAGGTTGCCCCAACCTTCTCGACCTCTCTCCCAAAAGGGATTTTAGGGCAATGCCAAGATGGGGCTAGCGCGAGTCGATTACTAACCACATGACGCTTGGACTAGCCCGATTGCGCATCAGCCCTAATTCGTTCCTCCACTGGTCAACCTCGATCCATTGCGACACAACAGCACAGCACTTCTTTGAGAACGAGGAACTAGGCGTCTCCTCCAAGGAAACTAACATCGTGGTAATACGATCGATGATGAGGAAGGCGTTGTATTATCCATTGTGCCTCATCATCGTGCCACGACGTCCGCAGACAGCGATGTGCAGACAGTCCTCCAACCCCCACCATTGGAAATATACCCCCGCTTCCAGCAAGCAAAACGCTCCGCTGCGTAAAGTACTACTAGTAGTAGTAGGATGCCTCGACCTTGCAAAGCAACTCAACCGGGTATCAACTATTCTCTGCCATTGTAACCTGGAGGGGCTTTTCTTCAGCCCGATAAATTACACGGTTGTGCTCTAGGCTAGACTTTTTAGCCCAGCTACGGATAAGACCCAGATAATGTTGCAGCAGCTCATCGGACATTGTCCAGAGTTTGATCCCTGTTGCAAGTTGCAGGTGCTAGATGCAAGCCATAACATTAGGTCCGTTTGCTAGTGCGTTCACACCATGCTCCGCATATTGGCGACTCCCGGCGTGGACGCCGAGTAGCTCAAGGTTCTGTACTCGAACCTTTTCTTTTTTTTTCTCCCTTCGCCAATGATATATATTGGTTGTCTGTTGGCCCGCGTCGAATTTCGTCTTCGATTCTCCGGAAATTTTGGGAGGTTTCAAAGACGTGCTTTGTTGTAGTAGCAATGGCGTTTACTATACTTTGTTTGCTTGCGGTGTCATGGATCGAGGTGGTGTTAGCTCTGAGTAAGTGACTGAGTGATCCATAACGCATGCTCCAACAGAAGCATTACCTATGCTAACAGAAAGTGATGCAACAGCGATTCCGCTGAATGGAACGGCGACTGTGACTACCAGCGATTATTTCAGCACCGAGTATATCCCCAATATATATACTGGCTACACGGATCTAGCGGAGAGGAGCTACTGTCACTCCAAGTACATAGACTGGTTTACGCAATCACCAACGCGCACCGTTACAAGGACTTTTTTTCAAGGCCTTGATGGAACAACGACGCTATCTAACGGCGAAATCACAACGATCCCAACCAGTATCAGTTTCGAAACGACAACCTACACAATTACTGGAAACGTTCCTCAGAACGGTCATAATTTCATCACTGGCAGTGCCGAACCGCCTTGTGTAAGTCAATTGTGGGATTCGTTTATGCTTATTTTGCTGATGATTTCTCTACAGTGCAGCTCATGTACTATGGTGGGCCAGACGGTTCAACTCATCTTCTGGCCGACTCCCGCACCTATTCCGGCAGTCTCCACTATCGTGGATGAGAATGGATTCACATTGTAAGGATCCGATCCCCAGAAAGCCCATCATCACTAGGGGTCTAATCGTTATCCAGTGTATCTCCATCAGTATACATCGCCTTCACCGACCTTCATGCTGCTGATCTATGTGGGACGGTGGGGCCCTCTGAAGGTGTGACTACCATGTCATTCGGGGAGTCTGAACTTTACTCCATGGCATCTCCTATAACGATCCCTGGGGCAACAAACACCTGGGGAGCTCCTGTTGTTACAACACCACCGCCAGCTCTTATCGATTACGAAGACTTGATGCAAAATTGGTATGAAACCACTATACTTTCCATTCCCGCTCTTTTTAAAAGTGTAGCCCGTTGACAGCGCTGACAATATTTATAGTTCCACCAAACTAGGGTACTTTTATGACCCTGCAAACCCTTCGAATTACTTCATGGACTGGGATGTCTGTCACCCAACAATTGTCCTTCCAGATGGTATTTACAATGCTCATCCAGCTTGGAAAACCTGCGTGCCTGATCACATTGGTGGATACTATGATCCCCCACACACGCTCTCCGCTGTTCTTGGACTTGAACCATCTACCACGCCCCAGCCCGGCAGCTCGCCTACATCGGATCCCACACCAACTGCACTTCCCCAGACTGAGTCTACCGTTGGCCCCACCCCTCCCCCAACATCTGATCCAGGCAACGACCAGGGAAATAATCCAAGACCTACCGCCACTTCCAATCCTGGTACGAATCCCGGGGAGGACCCTAACGACGGCTCTGACGACAATCCCGACGACAACCCCAATGACAACCCCAGTGGCACCCCTCCCGGAAATCCAAGCGGTAACCCGGGCAATAACCCCAGTAATCCTCCCTCTTCCCCGGGAGAAAATCCGGGCAACAACCCACCAGAGAACCCAGGGCAGGACCCAGACGATGACGATCCAGAAAATGACCCTGAAGGGAATCCTGCCGGCAACAATCCTCCCAGCAACCCCAATAATAACCCGTCAAATCCTCAAACCCCGAATGAAGACACCAATCCCAACTCTCCTCCAGATTCTCGACCTGGCGTTCCAGTGGTAATTGGTACCTCAACGTTCGCACCAGGGGACGCTGTCACTGTCACCGAAGATTCCGGATCAACTATCGTAGTGTCCGTGATTACGAGCGGATCGGGAGGAGCTATAATAGGGACCTCGACCATAACACCTGGCGGTGTTGCAACGATCACGGTTAGCGGGTCGGAAGTAGTAGTGTCTGCCGCCCGCACACCAACTACGGTTACCAAGACTGCTATTCTTCCGCCAGACGCGACGTCAACTGATGATTTTGTCTTCGCAACCGGCGCTGCGGCTAATGTCGCCTTCCCCGGTAGCGGGCTAGCGATGGCATTCCTCATCGGTGCGATTGCATGGCTGTAACTATCATCTTCCATCGCATTCTACATGGAAAATTACGTGATATAGGCGCATGGCGTTAACGAATATCTTCATATTGGGCATTCAAACCCTACGAAAATTTTAGATTCATGTCGTTTCTTTTTGGTGTTCAGCTCTTCAGCCGGACGAAGGGATGGATTTTACGGAAATAATTTAATTTAATGATTAATCTTTTTGTCACGACATTGTTACCCAGCTGTTAGCATGTTCTGCGGAATCTAAGGTTGGATTTCAAGGGGCAAAATCCACAGCACAATCCAGCCCCGAAATCCGGAGTGCAATGACGCGCAGCACGCGACTAAAAAGCATTAAGACAAGGATGCCAATGTGAGGAAATAGCACACAGCAACAGGGAGATTAGTAGCTGGAACATTTTCCAGGTCAAGCAACTTCCTTGTCTAGATAATTTCGTAGGGCAAAACTATCTACAGGGTATTCTGATATTATCATCCCTGGTTTCTGCCAGAAGTCCTCAAGGGGAAAAGGGTAAGCATTAGAGATAAAGTTGCAGCAGGCCCTGGTGCCCAGAGTCTTCTTGGTCATCATCTCAACGAGGACCAAATATTTACAATTGGTTACCATCTTGGCTTGTCTCTGTTCTGCTCTCCATTGCCCATCTCTGTTAACTTAGATGAAGATATTGTATGGCCGCATAAGTTGTTAGGAAAGCTCTAGAAACCCCAACACCATTGCTTCTAAGGTCCTTCGCATGACAACCGCCACTCTCAAGAGTCCCCGCTGGATGAAGCCGAAAGAGCTTGAGGAACGAATATCTAGCGCTGGCACTAATTAGACTTCGTATTTAGTGATTACTCACCATGCAGCAAGCCTCAATACAACTAATAGCAAGGCTCACGGTCAACCCCGGCGTTGCCGATCCCATAAAATCTTCTCATCCATGGGACGGCTCACTGTCATCCCGCATACATGATGCCAATGACATGGCTTGAGTGGCGGACATCATGGGTTCGTGGCTGCGAAACGAATGCAGCGACCCTTGTTTGCGCTTGAAATCTGGTTAGATTCTCGAAGCGAAGATGCAGACAATAAACAAGTTGTGCAACTGGCAACTGGCAACTGCAGAGTGCAACGCACCTCTCTCTCCACTTCGGGTATGGGGTGCCTGTAGGCTGTGGATGGTGTTTTCGTTGCTGGTGTCCAGCACCGAGTCCTCAGCACTACGCTAAATAAACCCCCCTCCACAGCGTCACTATCGGCGGAGGACGGTGAATGTCACCATGTGGGATTTGCTATTATTCAACTAAGCTTTAAAACTAAACCCCCACCCCTGCCCTCTCTTTCTCTCTCTCTCTCTCTCGGCATGCGGTGGCTTTGCTCTCAGGTCTCAATACGAACCAGCTATTTTTTGGATACCGCTGTCCCAAGTGGCCCAGGATGAATCAAGGAAGGAGTAATTCTATACATTCCAAGTCATGCGCACACTCGCGCCCATCGCACAGCTTCTGTGTTTGCTGGCGATAGCTACTGTCTCTGTTGAGGCCGCCAGAAACTTCTCCGCCTCGCCAGTCGTTGTTCCGCCCAGTCAAATATGGTAGGTGGAACCCCTCTTTGCCTGCGGTTTGGGTGTCTCCGTTCTAATCGGTATACATTAGGGAGGGCAATGATGGGTCATGGTCAACATTCTTTCTGCGTCTGGGCAACAAGCTCGATCCCATCCGGACCCTGGTCTCGACATCGGGAACTTATGTCGTGGCCGTCCTTGCACAAGCCTGCGATTCTGCAGAGGATAAGAATGCATGTGCCGAAGGCCGTGGTTTAACATTCGATCCGTCTCACTCCTCAACTTGGTATGATCAGGGCTTCTTCGCACTCGACCAGCAAAACAATCTGGGCCTATCGGTCCCTGGTAACTTTGGCCTTGATCGCGTCGGTCTGGGGATCGTGGACAATCCTGACCTCGAATTCCCTAACCAGACTATTGGCGGGATCATTGCGGAAGAATTCTATTTCGGCAGTCTGGGGTTGAGCATCCAACCAACCAATTTTTCGACCTTCACCGATCCAAAAAGCAGTTTTATCACGTCGCTGAGAGACGATGGCGCAATTCCCAGTCTCTCGTGGGCGTATACTGCTGGAGCTGAGTACCGTATGAATGGCCCCTAGGTCCATATCTTTCTCCATCAGGTGTGCTGTTATCGCTAACCATGATCGCTGCTTATTTCAGGTTTGACCAAAGTTCCCGGGAGTCTCGTATTTGGGGGTTATGATAGCTCCCGCTTTACCCCGAATGACCTGACGATACACATGTCCCCGGACTCCTCTAGAGACCTAATTGTGGGCCTGCAGTCGATTACCACTCGTGATGCAGATGGCAAGGAAACAACCCTTATGTCTTCGGGCATATTCAGCTTTGTTGACTCTACGCTTCCGTATATTTGGCTTCCACGCGAAGCATGTGATGCATTTGAGAAAGAATTCGGGTTAACATGGAACGCAACTCTGGAGATGTATCTTGTCAATGAAACAGCCTACAAGACCCTGACTGAGAGAAAGCCGCACTTTAATTTCACAATCGGGCCTGAAAAGGAAGGAGGAGAAACTGTGCGCTTTGACCTGCCATACGACAGTTTCGACCTCACAGCAAAACCGCCTTTGACCAGTGATAACACGAGGTATTTTCCGATCAAGAGGGCCGCAAACGACACTCAGTACACTTTAGGCCGTGCATTCTTGCAAGAAGTGTACGTCTTTTCATGGCTCAATCTGCTATTCTCGCTGTTAGTATCTACGCTAATACTCAATGGCCTACAGATATCTAATCGCCGACTACGAACGATCCAACTTCTCGCTTTCGCAATGCACCTTTACTGCAGGAGCGAAGCCGACAATCGTCCCCATAAAATCCGTAGATGCAAAAATCATCACCATTTCAGGGCCTGATCCAACATCACGGTCATTAAGCGCAGGAGCCATAGCTGGCATCGTAGTAGGCGTAGTTCTCGGCCTCCTTGCCATCGCCGGCCTCGCATTCTTCTGGACCTCCCGCATTCAACGACGACAAGCCGCCACTGACCCCTCGCACCCTGGCTATTCAGAAATGGAGGACTCCAACCGTCCAGCAGCGGCCGAAGTTTCCGGCGACCACCCGCAACCCAAAACCGAACTCGAAGGCTCACTACTAGCAAAATTCAGCAACAAACCTCCCGCAGAAATGGACAGCGGTAACAACAACCAACCTGCGGACGGATTTTACTCTCCAAAGGCCGAAGACGCGCCGCAGGAATTAGCTCCGGAGGCGGCGATTCACGAAATGTTTGATCCAAGCGTGTATCGGGAGATGGCAGACACGGCGGGAACTAGCACACAGGCGACGAGAGCAGCTGCGTCGCGCGCAGTGGAGTCAAGAGCAGCAGCAGCAACAGGGAGACTAGATACGATTGAAGAGCTGCAAAGTCCAGTTTCGTCTGTGGATCCCTTGACGCCATTGCCATCGTACTCAGAGGGGGTTTCTACGACGATGTCCATGGGATCTATCCAGCCCACGCTCTTCACGACTAGGCCCCTTGCCCCTACTTCTGAGGACATGGACAAAAAGCTGCCGCTGGACGAGCAGTCGTCTGAAGGGCCTGTATCACAGCAGACCTCGACGCAGGGAGATGCAGGCGCGGTAGCTGAGAGTAATGCTCAAGAGTCTCCGCCGGCAGCACAGGCTGGAACTGAAGCTCTGACATCTCCCTCTGACGGACAATCTCCCCCTGAAGAACCACCACCACCTCCTTCTTCTGAGCCAGGAGCTAAACAATAGTAAAATAACATAAATAAATAGTAAATAGCTGTAATATTATAATTCTCCTAAAGCCTTGTGTTTGGCCGAGTGGTCTATCCCTGCTACTATGTAGTCCGGTTTAGCACTGTATCACTGCTTTTTCAAATTCAACTATATATATATATATGAACCTCTTCCTCCTACCTCTCGCACAGACATAACCACCACGAGCTCCAATCCCTCCAATTCTCCCAATCCCTGTCTAGAAAAGTTAGATAGCTGCACCCCCTCCACTTCATCCACAGATATGCTCTCCACATCTTCATTCACCAATTGCAACAAGCGCAGCTTTTTACTCTTTTTGAGTCGCATGCAAAAAAAAACAGCAACCATTCCTTGAGGGTAAAAAAAATAACAGGCTCAAATTTGCTGGCCCATGGCACTCAATTCCTTAACTTCATCAAACTCCTTCAGGAGGGTTTCAAACTTCTCCTTTGCTAATTTCCAACAGACGGGGCCTAGAGGGAGTCTGAGCGGGACACACTCCCCACGGCTAGCGATAGTAACTATCGTCTCAGCTACGGCGGATGGCTCTATCATGCCAACGCCAGACTTTATGCCTTGATTCACATATGCCTCGAGTTTTCGGGACGGCATATCACTAGCTGCGTAGGCCGGGTGCGGCTGGGTGTGGGTTTTGCTATGGCCATCGAAGTTGGTTTTGACGCCACTTGGCTCGATGAGACAGAAGTGGACTATTTTTTTTCATTGATGATTAGCGATTGAGTGCTTCTCAAGCAACATACCGAATAATAGCCAAAAGAACGAATGGCACAATTGTAACTCCCAACCCCCCTTCCCTCCTCTAAAAGAAAGTGAGAACCCACTATTCCAATCCGGATGCATCTCCCTCGCCACCGATTCCGTGAACCCTTCCACAGCAAATTTACCAGCATGATAGTACGCATGACCGGGAAAAGCGCACAGCCCGGCCAGGGACGACATGTTGAAAACCAGTCCACCGCGACGATCTCCAACTTGACGACGCATAACCTCAACGGCGCGCATAGTCACGCGCGCTGTACCAAAAAATAACGTTTCCATCTCTTGATGTATATCTTCCTCTGTTGCAGATTCAGTATCGCCTGAGAGCGAGTAGCCTGCATTATTGACTACGACGTCGAGACGGAAGGCAGCGCCATCGTCGTCGTTGCCAAAATGCTTCGCGGCTGCAGCAAAGGCGGCGTCCACAGAACTTACTGACGTTACATCCAGAGCAAGCTTGAGGATATTGGCGTTGCCGTCGGGGAGATAGGAGAGGCTGGACGGGTTGCGAGCCGTGGCTATTAGGCGTTGGTTCGGCTTGCTGGCTATTAAGCTGGCGATTTCACGGCCGATGCCCGAGGAGCATCCGGTAACTATGTAAGGGAAAAACTAAGGGGTTAGTGAACCTTTTATATATAAAATACGCCTCTTGTAAAAAGGAAAGATGGAATAGGAGGCTCAGTGCTCACTTAGCCAGACCGCGTTAGCTGGAAGTCTATACGCCTGAGTGTTAACTGGGTTCATATTGATCGAAGAGCAGCGATTCGTAATATAGACTTATTTTATTTAAAAAATTGAAACAGTCAGAATTGTTACAGTTTAATATCTGGTTTTGATATCTCGACATACTTTTACTTGCCTTGTGCGACCCTTTGATCTTTATATCATTTTTGCCTTGCGTACGGAGTCTTTCGTCCCTCTTTAACTATCTCTCGACCTGAGACACATAAAATAGCTCAACACTGTAGTTGGTGTTTCTCCGAATACTATCTAGGGAACTGAGTGGCTGCTCCCTTGTTGTCGGCGTCTAAAAAAGGTCTAGTACAGGAGCTTTGAAGGGATGTGTGCCATACGTCATACAGAGCTATTTCACCCGCATTAATTGCTCATAGTTCCCTGCATTGTAGTTTGTAAAGGTTCTTCATGTAGAGTGTGTATAAGGGGAAGAGGTTAGATAGGATTATTAATTAAAAAAAAGTGTACTATGTAAGTTCAACATCACATATCATGCAAATATGGACAGGATATATAGTATTTCAAGCCATATGTCTTCTAGTTAACAGACTCGTGTGCAAGGGCCATCAACACAGCCCTCTCCAGACATTCTTGTAATGACTTCACTAGGGTATATCAGGCCGCCAAATACCAAAAAAAAATCTGAATCAGTCAAACTCAAGAATGCATTAAAGCAGCTGAAGGGATTTCATTCAATTGCAGAAGGGGTCTAAGGGGTGAAAACAGAAGAAGACAAGAAAAATAACAGCAAACCTCAGAAAACCAATTAAAAATGATAATAACTCGAGAAGGGAAAAAAATAACATGCATGCTAATTAGACAAGGATGAATCAGAAGAAGATAGAAAAATGAGAAACTAAAACACATATCATTGACAACATATGGGCTTGCAAAGCCTAGCAAAGGGAGGTTTCAAAACCACCGCTAAAACCCTGAGAAAAGGAAGTCAAAACAGGACTGATTTGCACTTTGCTCATTGAACTTGCTTAAAGAGGTATCTCATCTAGTTTCTCTTCTTCCCCGCCTGTTCCATTTGTCTTTCGTACGTCTTTACTAGAGCTGTCTCCTTTTGATGTTGGCAGTGCTGTAGTTTCGGATCCGCTCTCTGCCTCCGAAGACACTTTCGCGGTCGGCGTAGATTCTGATGATTCTCCATCTTCTGCCACGTCAGTCTCACCCGTACCATCCTCTTCGTCGTAGGTTGCAGGCTCTGAGGGTCCGGTACTCTCAGTGTCATCTTCCTCGGCCTCAGGGCTATCGTCTTTCGGGGGTGGCGGGGGAGGGGTCTCAGATAATTCCTCTTCCGCCTTTTCGCCGTTTTGTGATACGTTTGTCGGAGCGCCTGGGAATGGTGTATTCGGTGGTTCCTGCACAGACGGCGATTTGTTATGACGCAGGGAAGTATCCACATTACTTGGTCGTCCGGATGACGGTGAAGCTGACTGATTTAAGATCGCGTGTTGGCGGTTCTGATTTGCTCCTATGCCCGGTCCTATCTGCCTCATTTTGGGATCTGCGTTCAAATAGTAACTTCGGACGCCGACGATGGTGCCTTCCCGCTCACATCCTTCCACCCATTCTGGCCGCACGACGGGAATATTCATTTCAACTGCTTTCTCCCATGCTGCACCTCTGCCCTCTGTGCAGACAAAGTGAGTTGTATCAATCCGAACTGTATCAACCATTTTCGCTCCGATGCGCCGAACCGCCTCTCCCAGGGACACTTTCAAGTCTGGAGGGAGTACGCCGGGAGTGATGGTAATACCTGAGAGGTCGGTCATCTTATGGGTGCGGCAGACGAGTTTCTCTGAGCTAAAAGTGCCAGCTGTTGTGCGGAGGACGAGTTGGAAGGTATATTCAGTGTCGATTGCAAGGCCACTTATTTTCGTGCTGAGCATCTCCAAGGGCCGGGGTATGGAACCAGCTTTCGAATCATTACGGTAGAGAGAGAGGGTCTTTAGAGAAGCGGTAGCGAGATTGATAGGTTCCCATTCCAGGACCAGTGAGGTTTGTGTCGCATTTCGTAGACGAAGAATGGGTGGAGACGGGGTGTTTATGCCGTAAGTATGAAGGATGCGTTTCTGGAGGGCTTGAAATGCAGATACACTGGCAGCCTCAGCAGCGAGGTTCCTTGATACAGTGATATCAACAATGCTGCCGGATGTTATATTGTTTGGAAGGAGGACAGATGGAAATTCGATCTAGACAAAGATAGCTGTTAGCACATGAAGCAAACAATTGACATTTGTTCCTGCAGGTCTCCGTAAAAGAGAAGGTATAGGTCTGGGCCTGTGCAAAGACCACCCGCTGATAGCACAGCAAGATTGCATGCAAGTCATATAAAGGGGTGAGAGCTTACCAGTCGGTTGTCTTCGGTCAGGAGAACTGCGACACCAGCATCAACCTTCCCAACTGTTAAGGAGACCAGCATGGCTGTCAATTGCAAGTAGAAGATGGCAGTGTTTCAGATTTTATCAACAATGGCATTGACAACCCGGGCCACGTTCAATATCCGCTACGGCTGGATGATGGAGGATGAGGAATCTCTTGCTCCTCTTGCAGTCTCCAAGGCAGAATCAAAGCGTGTTGACGTTGCGACTATGTCATGTCCCAAAACAGAAATATCCAGTGCCGCCTGGTCAGCCTCACCTAGCCGATGATTACATAACCAACTCAGCTCCCACGTGATATCATTTCTACCCCAGACAGCATCCCTTCTACAAGTTAACAACCACAGAGTACATGTTAGAACAGCCGTTTAAATAGTAGTATTCATGTCGGGGGAACGCGTTAATCCGGCAGTCAAACTTTCCCTACCGCTGGTGAGTGAGATATCCAGTCTCCATGGGAAATACTTCGTCTGACATACCTCTCAAGCAATACCAACAAGACATCTTTAATGAATTAAGGGCGGAGGATGAGCTGGTCATCCTGGCCCGGGGCCTTGGCCTCCTGAGGGTCGTGACTAATCTTTTACACTCATACGATGCTGCGAGCAACAACCTGGTTATTGTCGTAGGAGCTGATGATCGCGAAAATGAATGGATTGGAGAAGGTTAGCCTTCGCGCCATGCACCCTTACCCCCTTATCCTTACTGACTCAGGGGATAGCTTTGGCGGAGCATTATGCAATTAGCAAGACCCCCTTGGCTAGGGGGCTGAAAGTCATAAACACGGATAAAGCCACGGTCCCAATGAGGTGGGTTGAAGGACACCTTGAAGGGATAATATTCTGGTACTAACATCTCCTAGACAGAGGATATACGAACAGGGTGGCATTTTGAGCGTGACGTCTCGGATACTGGTGGTTGACTTGCTATCAAGTACAAAATTCCCTTCGGAGTATTGCGTTTTCCGGTGTACTAATGACAGTACCAGAGCTCCTTGACCCTGAAACAGTCACCGGCTTGATTATTCTCCATGCTGACAAGTAAGATCGCCTTGAGACAACAATGGCAGCTTGCTAATAGCTCATTCAGGGTTGTGGCGACGGCCCTCGAGGCCTTTATCATACGCATCTATCGACAATTTAATAAGATCGGTTTCTTGAAGGCCTTTTCTGATTCCCCCGAGCCTTTCACGACAGGGTTCAATCCTTTGGCAAATAGGATGCGTAATTTATTTCTACAAAAGCCCTCCCTTTGGCCAAGATTCCAGGTTACAGTCGCGGAATCACTGGAAGGTCGCAAGAAGGCCGAAGTCATCGAGCTGGAGGTCCCCATGACCGACAAGATGCGAGAGATCCAAAATGCCGTTCTAGAGTGTGTCGAAGCTAATATCAGTGAGCTTAAAAAGGCAAATTCTGGCCTGGATGTCGAAGATTGGACCGTGGACAGTGCGTTGCATAAGAATTTTGACGTGGCCATCAGACGCCAACTGGATCCCATGTGGCATCGTGTCAGCTTCAGGACGAGGCAAATTGCGAGCGACCTGACTGTTCTGAGGTCAATCCTTCAGTAAGGAATATCGATCGCTGTGATCCTCGAGGTTATTTATACTAATATTCGCACTAGCTCTCTATTGACGTACGACTGCGTGTCACTAATCAAATACCTGGATACTATTATCGCCGCGCATTCGGCCCCTCCAGGGTCCACCAGACAGAACCATTCGCCCTGGCTCTTTCTTGATGCCGCCCACGTTCTGTTCCAGAGCGCCAAGTCACGCGTATACCGGGGCAAAATCAGTAATGCTGAGCTAAGCTCGACGTCTAAGGCCCTCCCTACAACCCTGGAAGCTGTGCTCGAAGAGCAGCCTAAGTGGTCGGTTCTATCTGACGTTCTCGAGGAGATCGAGCGCGACACATATCATAACCCTGTGGTTCCAGATAATTCCAGCAATGCCATTCTCATCATGTGCAGTGACCAGCAAACTTGTCGCCAAATACGAGGGTATCTCCAAACTATGCGGAACAAGGTGGAAAGGTCGAACGGGCAAAGTGACGAGTCTGATGTCCCAAAGAAAGCGGACGACAATCCCTCTGCAGAATCAATGCTGCGAAGGAAATTACGAGACTACTTGTTCTGGAAGCGAAATTTTGCAAAGATGAATGATACCTTATATGCACTTAAGGCAAAGCGCGAAACCACAGAAGTGCCAGGATTTACTTCCCTGAGCTCACGCAGCACTCCTTATCATGGGAGGGCGCCGCCAAACAAACGGAGACGAGTCCGTGGTGCAAGTTCTACTGCAGCGACTCCCGGTAGAGGGCCAAATACAAGTGTTCAAGCTGAAGTCGAAGAATCGGCACAAGTATCGACCCTGCTGGAAGAAATCCAGCCCGCCGATCAACTTGAAGAGGTTCACGAAGAAACTGGCCTTGCTGAGGATCTCCTAGACATGGATGATTACTATGAGTTGTTCGATATGAACGATCTACTTGTCATTTATCCTTATGATGGCGACATGGACGAGCATATCCTTGAAGAAATACGCCCAAGGTACATAATCATGTACGAACCAGATGCAGCATTTATTCGACGAGTTGAAGTGTACCGCAGCTCGCACACAGACCGGAGCGTGAGAGTCTACTTCATGTACTATGGCGGGTCAGTGGAGGAGCAGCGCTATCTCAGTGCTGTTCGACGAGAGAAGGATGCCTTTACCAAGTTAATCAGAGAAAAGGGGGTATGTTTTTCGACTACCTCTCGCGTTCCAATCCTTACTTCTGCGTAGAGTCTAACATCCATTCTTCCCAGACTATGGCTTTAACAATAACCCACGACAAAAGCCTTGATGATCCCCAAGAGCAATTTCTACGGACCGTCAACACGCGCATCGCTGGTGGCGGGAGACTCGCCGCAACCGCCGCACCTCCCACCGTTGTCGTCGACGTCCGCGAATTCCGCAGTGCTCTCCCCTCTCTTCTCCACGGTCGAAGCATGGTCGTCGTTCCCTGCCAACTAACCGTAGGCGACTACGTCCTCACACCCGACATATGCGTAGAGCGAAAATCAGTGCGCGATCTAATCAGTTCCCTCCGCAACGGGCGTCTCTACAACCAAGCAGAAACCATGCTCCAACACTACACCACCCCTATTCTCCTAATCGAATTCGACCAAAACAAATCCTTCACATTCGACGCATTCACAAATACCTCCGCACCAGGATCCTTTGTAGGCGACACCAGCACTCCCTCCTCCTTCGCGACCGGTGGTGGCCTTATAAACCCCGCAAACCCGAAATCCGCACAACACCTCCTCACTCTACTCACACTAGCCTTCCCCCGGTTAAAAGTCGTCTGGTCCTCGTCGCCCTATCAAACTGCTGAAATCTTCGCTGAGCTGAAAAACAACAATCCGGAACCAGACCCTATCCGCGCTGTGCAAATAGGTCTAGACTTTGACATCGCAGCGCAACTGGGTGCGGCAGCCGCTGGTGGTGGTGGAGGAGGAGGAGGCAGTGCAATAATGTCCGCTGCGGGGATCGAGCATCGCACTTTCAGCCAATTGCCGCAAGATATGCTACGCGCCGTACCGGGAATGACACCCCAGGGGTTGGAGCGCTTAATTGTCGAAACGAATAATATCCATCAGGTTGCCAACATGGATGTGGATGATCTGACGCCCTTGGTTGGAGTCGAGTTGGCCAGGCAGATTGTCAGGTTCTTTCGGAAAAGTGTCTTTGAGGATGAGGAATAGTCGAAGAGGGGGCTACATTATGTGGATTTACTCTACTTTTGGATACATCGGACGGATACAAATAATCAGCCAAGCTGTAGGATGTAAAATACGGAATATTTTCCTATTATCATGCAAGGAGAGCAATCAAAGCAAATTTGATACCAAGGATATCTGTCTAATTCCAATTTTGACTGACTTCGTGGCTATCGTTAATCTATGTAGCAGAAAAAACGTTTGAATCGCGTCAAGTAAAAGGCGCGCGCCATAAAAAACAGCGAAAAAATGGAACAAAAACGGCGACCTTGAAAAAAAAAACTGAAATTATATCCACCGTCATGAGCAGCGTTAAACAAAAAAGCAAAGGGATATAAGATCGAAATTAGCGTTATTCTTCGATTTGAACCAATGGTCGCTTGCGGTCCCCTTCCTTTTTCAATGATGATGCGCAACTGACTCAATATAAAAGAATCCTTCGAGTGCTGGCTAAATAATGATTAAAACAAACGCTTCCAAACAATTTAAGTATTTGTTTCTTTTTTTGTTGCTGGCACACAGGAAGGTGTTGGATAAATCCCGGTATATAATTGGCGGTTCCAGCTGGGGAGGTAACAGCGTCGCTCGGAAACTTAAGTGTTTGTCCGCACACGAAGGGGGTCGGTGCGTCTCGCCTCGATAACGACGGGGGGCTGCTAAAGATATATCCCACCTTAGATTGTTGAGACCAGCGGCATCATTGGGAGCACTTGAGAGGAAGGGGCGCAGCAGGGCCACTGGAACGGCGATTTGGCGTGGGGGGGTGTTCAGATCTCATCGACATCAATATCTTTGTCTTCCTCGCTATCACGATCTTCGTCGAACTCGACGTTATCGTCAATACCCTCATGGCCATATCTGGAAAAAAAAAAGTCAGTAAAATTCGGAAACAAGAAAACCCCATTTCCCAAGGGAAAAGTTTGTTGCGGGGCAAAAAGAAAAACGTACGTATCAGTCTCGTTGATCTTAGCGTGCTCTGGAAGCTCGCCATAGGCCTTCAGACTTCTGGCCTCATCGGCGTTGTATTTGAGGATAACATCGCCCTTCTCGTCCTGGTAGTCTCGCAGCGAGAGCAGGATGATGTCGCCCTGGTTGATCCAGACCTTCTTGCGCAGCTTGCCACGAATGTGAGCAAGTCGCTTCTCGCCGTCGAAGCACTGGGCCTCGAGTCTGCCGTTACCCAACATCTTGACGACCTGGGCGTATTCTTGGCCCTCCTCCTTGAAGGTCAGTTCGCGCTTCTCATTGTCGTTCTCGTTCTTTCCACGACGTCTGTTTTTACCACCCTATCCACAGACAAGTGAAGTTAGCAAATGTTGAGCGGAGTAAATTCCCAGTTCAGGCCAAAAGAGCGAGTCTCGATGGACATCTGTTTATGTGCATCCAGATGTCCATCACTATCCGCAAGATCGTAGATAGTCCAACATCGTCGCCTCATGGGGTGTGGCAATGTGGGGGGGGGGGGGGATGAGGGGTAAATGGCTTACCTTTCCCTTATTCTTCGGCATATTGGCGGGATCTCAAGTTCTGGCTGGGATAAGGATGAATTTGTATGCAGTTTCTGCTGTGTAGAGGGTATATTTCAGTGCTGGAGGAAAGTGAGCAGAGTAGTAGTTGTTTGATGCCCGAGGGAGAGTTGTGAGTTGGGTGAATTTCGCAGTCTTATATTTGGTGGGGGGTGCAACTGGATCGCCACACGTGAGCGCCGATATGTCTGCGCTAGTCCCGAAACAGCAACACTGTTATATTTTTCACGGTACTTCCGACCACTGCGCTTTTCTGGGGGGGCGGATTGTACTACTTTCACCTCCGCGGTCTCCAGATCTCCAGATCTCCAGCTTTCCTCCCCATTACGCCCGAACCGCAGAAAAATGGTCTCAATTCTCCTGGAGAGCCCGTGTGTCTTGCTCCCAGCACTATTCGCCACATCAGAGACTTCTATAACTCTAAGCAAATCCGAATGGCACACTACAAGCTCCCTCGCTTTGTGCCCGTTTCGATCAAAAAGGCGACCCTCTTTCGCGGAAAATACTGGCATGAACATGTACCCAGCAATATAGAACTACGCTATCTCAACGGTCCCTCATACCATGCCTATATCCCGCGAGTCCGCCATGCGTTCGAGACCCGCGACAGAGACACTCTGTGGTTATCCTTCACTCCGGGTGACCTAATAAAGCACACACATGCAGTGTGGACAAGGTGTCTGCGCAGAGGCAAACATGTATTCCAAGAGGCGCTAGAACAACGTGGGCTTGACCGGGATGGACGGAGGCTGGTGCTAGACGATAAGGGGAAAGTAATCGAGAAGCAGCCGGGAATCACGGGGTCGCTGCAGATTACTTTAGGCGCTGGTTTTCCGCGCGCGACGAGGGAGGAGATGCTTGAGCAGGCGGGTCTTATCCTTCGCCATGTCCAATATATACACTACCAGCATAGGCAAAGCGGCGACATCAAGCCGGACGAGACGAAGAAGCCACAGAAAGAACGGAAGTCGGAATCTCAACCCACCCCCTGAGGCCATCCTTCAGTGCAACATTTTACGATGAATATACCTGGGAAGGATCTACTCGCTTCTCGGATCCAAAACGCAGCGTAAGAGCAACAGCCTTGAATGAAGCGATCACCGCAAACCGCCAGTATGGGTTTGCGACGGCGATATGCTAGGCCTCCGGACAGCTTTTGTGCCAGCTACCTTTTCCCAACCACTACCACGCAAGCTGGCGACATCTCTCACTCACAAGCGGAGTTGAGCGTAAGGCGCGGATATTGGACAATGTCAACAGCCATGCAACTGTTGGCGAGAACTTGCTCTTGAATGCTCATGGCCGAAAATACCTAGAGGCCGTCCGAGACACACAGACACACCATGAAGTGAACTGGATTTCAAGCTTCTCATTCAAATATATGCCACCCTATATACCATTACAAAATCATGAATATATCTAGCATTTCGTGTCCCGCGATGGCTTATAAGCTCATCACCACATACTTCAAAAAGAAACACTCAGAGTTCGCATATCATACACACCGCGTCCAAAACGATACAGCTCGTCGACAACAAACCGCGCTCACTTATTCAACTCCTTCATCCTAGCCTCAATTTCCTCCCTAGGAACTCGCGGTGGCATACCTAAAAATCAGCGAGCGACATCATCAGCCATCAGCAAAAACATACCAACACCAACCACCTTTCAGGCATAGCAATCAATACTTTTCTCAAAAAATAAAAAATAAACTTACTCTCCGGAATCTGCGGCCCCTTAGAAACAAAGTCCTGCGCCCTCGGTTTCTCAGCCTCCTTTCCCTTTCCCTTTCCCTTCCCCTCACCCTCCTCGCTCTTCTTATTACCCTTATCCTTCTTATCTTCTGATTCCGGCATCGGGGGAATAGGAGGATTCGTCTTGTATCGCTGCTCGGAGGCGGACATTCTCGCTAGATTCTTTTTGCTCTTGCTGTTGTTGAAGGTGAAGGGCCTTCCTCGTAGGAGGGGGAGGAGGAACTTGGTTAATACTTTCGACAGCGACTTCGTTGTTGTTCCAAAAAAACAAAAAAGAAACGTCTTTGTGTTATAAGTCTAACAAGATCTGAAATGGAAGTAGATAAAAAGAGGAAGCTAGGGGAATTTGCTGTGCTTGATCCAAACCAACCTGTGATATGCTTTTAAATAAGGGGGTTTTCGCAGATTAACTTGGCTGAATGATGACGCCTGGACGAGAGGACCGTCAGTATGATGTCATTACGGAGCGGAACAAGTCAGCGACGCGCACGTGCGACAAGGGGTCAGGATTAACGTATCTCCGATAAATTTACCTGCCAGGACATCGACGACATGCAAGCTCCTCCTAATATTGGAACGAAAAGGGGATCGAAAAGCCTCATTTATATCTTTAGAGTGTTCAATTTGCCGAAAGATCGGGACCTAGTTAGTAGAATAACTAAAAGCAATATTCTAATTCTCAAGCAATGTAGATAACAGATTACTCAATAATGGTTGCTATATAGTACAGAAAAGAAAAGAAAAACCACACACACTACATGCTCCTATTATCCAAATCCTCAAATGTAGGGAGCTGTTTGTCTAAAAAAAACTTAGGAAACCTCCCCCGAAAAGAAAAATGAGGCACATAATATGTCGTAATCTATCGTACAGAAAAATGTTCTATCCGGGTAAAAAAGAAAAACGCGAAACGAAAAGAAGTGGAAAAATTGGGGGATATCATATCGCGTTCTCTTTCGTGCTATCGCACACTTCGCTCAAGGCTTTTTGGCGGCATTAGAAGTCGCCACGACCGCAGCCGCAGCCGAAGAAGCTGAAGAAGAAGCAGTAGCAGACGAAGACGACGAAGCCGTAGGCGTCGAGGACCCCGACCTGCCTCTCTTCGCCCTCTCCGTGCGCGGCTTCCCCGCCAGTCCAGTCCAGATAGGGTCGACCGAATCAGACCTCCAATTACCCCTACCCCCAATCATAGGGCGAGGAGCGCCCCAAGACGACCCTAGGCCGTGGTCCGATAACCCACCTCCTTCACCCCACATACGCACGCGCTGGACCTTGCGCAATTTCAGCAATCCATACGCGCATACGAAGCCGGTCAAGAAGAAACATGTGGTGGACACGCCGGCGAAGCCGAGGTCAGATTCTTCAATGAAGTTCTTCAAGTTCATGCCGTAGAAGGAGGAGATAAGAGTGCCGGCAGCGAGGCCGAGAGTGCCAATGCTGAATTTCAGGTCGAGGAGCATCAGGGAGTTGCGGTTTGCGTCGAGGATGGCTTTGATTCTGTATTTTTCAAGGGGCCGTCAGCATAAGGTAAGGAGTTGGCTGGGGGGATGACATACACTTCCTCCGTATTGCGGATGTTGGTGACCAGATTCCCGCTTGCCTGGACAATCTCGTCGCAAACCTTGTGGTAAGACTCCAGCAGCATCTCGACTTCTTGATGGTCATGTTCGGCCCGCTCAACGCCATTTGCGCGCTCAGAAAGGTACATGGCAGTCAGGTCATCATCGGCCTCTAATAGATCCTCAATAGCATCCCGGACCAATCGAGCCTTCTGCTCAAACGAACCCAGACGCTTCGAATATATCAAAAGATGTCTCAATTTATCCCGGTCAATGTCTTCTTCCAGTGCTCGAAGAACGCGCACAACAGGTTCTCTGACGCCTTCAAACTCCCCTTCGAGCCCACCGGTCACGCTCAGCAGGACCGCTTCCAGGGCACGCAATTCATATGGTAAAGCGCCGGTATGACGATTGCCGGCCTCTTTCTGTCGCAGTTTTCCTTCCAGATCGTACATGAAAACAGACTGCGTGTATGTATCTGCGGAGCCATATGCATCAAAGACAAGTACGCGATCCGACTTAATCAGGACCCGGAGATGGAGGAGGTTAATCAGGATAGCACTGTGTCGAATGAGGATATGTGGTAGAAGCGAGGAATCAATCTTTCGAAGATCCCGTGGAAGCAAACCATACTAAAACGGCACAAAATATGAGCATTCAAACTCCTATTCCAACAGACAGATTCTCATCTGAAAGCTCAATTCTTTTTTTTTTTAAAGGAAAAAGCTCACTTTAGCAATCAATTCACTCTTCTTAAACTCGCCATTCACCAACGTAACATTCCCCAGCTCATCAAACTCCGTGCACCTTAATCGCGGCTCATTCGTAGCCTTTTGTGCCAACGACCGGCCTACATTGAACAAGTTCCCCTCATACCCATCCTCAATTGGCGCCGCGGAGCCCGGGAGATCATTTGGACGCAATTCCGAGTCGCGGCTCGAGCGCTGGAGACCTAGTAATCGACGTAGAAAAGAGCGACGCGAGCGTTTGGTTGTGGTCGCACTGAAGCGCTGCAGATATTGCTTATTTGGGTTTCGAGCTTCGAGACCATGATCGTTGGCGGATGGAGATAGACGAGCAGAGGAGGATGGGGAGGAGGAGGAGGATGGAGAAAGGGTCTTTGCGTTGCGAGATCGCGCTCCGAAGAAAGGGAGCAGCGATGCTTCTAGCGTTGCGAGATGGGGTGTACACTCTGTAGCAGCGAATCTACAGCTCGTTTTCGACGGGCGGAATAGGCGCCATGGACATAGTTGCTGCTGTTGATGTTGCTGTTGATGCTGGCGTGCATGTGTATGTGCAAAGCTCGGCGTAAAGTACTGCCAGCTACAGTTGTCGGACTGGGAGCGCAGAAATCGCAGCAGATTGGCAGACGGCGCAGAAGAAGAAGGCTTCAGGTGGGCAGCAGGGAACACCATTTCTCACCCCACTCGTGCGGGAGCTCTCTCCTTTCAACATTCAAGGAGGGTGTTTGGGGCAGGCGGACATGGACATGGACATGGTCAAGCTAAAATAATGTCGTAGACTCTCTTCTCTTCCATCGGGAAAGTTTCTCTGCAGCGGCGGTGGAGGACTGGGTCTGCCACGGAGAGCAGCCACGGACCCGGATTAAGAGTTCTTCCGCGGTAATTTTTCCGCGGCCAATCAGGCCAGGGGGCTGGCGTGCAGCGCCGGAGCAGACGTCATCCGGAAGGAGAAGCTGCCAATTAGGGAGCAACAGGATGAACAGCAAGAAGCCCCTAGTGTGCTTGGGAACTGTGTTAGGTGTATCGCTAGCATTGCCAGCTGCTTGTACCAAGTTAGGCGCTGCCCATAGGCGAGATGAAGACTATTTTCTGTGGGCTAGTGGACTCTAGACGTAAACAACGGAATACGAGATACAACACCAGATCTTCATATTGTCTTAACTCAAGTTATCTAAATACATGGACGCGCTAGAACTCCAATTGAACACCTTGTCCCAAAGTACTAGCCAGACCATGCGTTTGAAAAAGTAATGTCCGTATGGCATGCAATTGCAACAACTATAAACGCACACGGTGGATGGAGAAAGCACATTATATAAAAGTCACGCCGCATACTGCACCACAAAAATTACCAGTCATCATCGGATTTTTCATCATCTAAAAAATAATGTTAGCTAGATCAATAAGGCACGGGAGAAATATGAATACTACGTAAAAAAGGAAAACAACATACCACTACCGCTGACTTTCTGCTTTCTCTTATTCAAAGCTGCTTGAAGGGCACCCATCATTCCACCTGCGTCACCCGCCGCTGGGGCCGGTGAGGCAGGATCATCGCTGGAGCCACCAGGAACTGCCGCTGCACTTCGATCCCGTTTCTCTTTGTCGCTGACCTTTCGAAGTCCTCCCGCTCCAGAAGCACGAATAGACGCCAGGAGATCGCCTCTCTCTCCCGCAGGCTGGGGTAATGGAGGCGCCGCTGGCCCGCCAGGTGGTGGAGGCGGTGGGGGAGGAGCTGGTGGTCCACCGGCAGAAGGAGGAGGGGGTGGCGGTGGTGGTGCAGGAGGACCAGAGCTCGAGGGCAGGGGCGGCGGTGGGGGAGGAGCTCCCATGCCAGGTAAAGGAGGAGGCGGAGGTCCGGTACTTGCAGGTAAAGGAGGCGGTGGTGGTGCAGTGCTTGCGGGTAAAGGAGGCGGTGGTGGTGCAGTACTGGCCGGAAGAGGTGGAGGCGGTGGCGTCACGTTCACAGCCGGCGGTGGTGGGGGGGCCACAGGTGCTGGAGCTGGAGGAGGTTGGCGCACTGCGCGTGGAGGCGGAGGTGGAGCGGGAGCAATAGCGATTGAAGGAGGTGGAGGAGATACTGGGTTTCGTTGCGGTGGGGGGGGAGGTAAAGGAGGGGATGCGGTTGAAGGAGGTACGGCATGAGGAGTCTTTGGTGGCAGTGGAGGTGGTAATCCGGGACTTATCTCCCGGCGAGGAGGAAGCGGGACAGGTCCGCGACTAGGAGGTGCTGGAGGAGCCGAAACCTTTCGTTCCCCTGTAAATGGAGGTGGGACTCCAAACCTAGATTGGTTGTCTTCCATCGGTGTCTTTGGCGGCCGCGGAGGAGGTGGCGGCCCAGGAGTGGATCCCGAAGCAGCCCGGCTACGCGCTGGAGGCGCTGGAGCAGAAGATTGTGCGTACTTGCCGGCATCCGCAAGGGGCGGAGGGGCGCGGAATCGGGGACGAGGAGGAGAAGGTTCCCTTGCAGGCGATGCCGGCGGAGATTCGCGAGGTGGAGGGGGTGAGGGAGGGGCGTCTGGGCGAGCACGTCGAGAAGGAGGTGGAGGTGGAGGGGCACCGCGACGCCCAGAGGCGCTGAGACCAGTATGCTGCGGGCTGATAGATGAAGGCGGCGGTCCTGGAGGAGGAGGTGGGGGCGGCGCCTTGACTCGTTTATGTGTTTCTTGGGCAGGAGGCTCAGGCGTCGCATCGAGCTCAGCAGCCTGCTTCTGCTCAATATATGCCTTGATAAAGTCAGAATTCTCGGCAATCTGATCCTCTGTTATTCCCATTTCAAGGAGCTCATCCAACAACCCCTTCCATGACGGATCGACAGTATCTAAAGGAGAAGGTTTGCGCGCTGGGCTTGCTGGAGCCGGGCTTAACGGAGCTGGGCTGACCGGAGCTGGGCTGACCGGAGCCTCAGGAGCTGCTGGTCTTGGTGGAATGATTGATGTCGGCGGAGGGGAATGGGTAGGTGCGGAAGAGGATCGATGGCTATGTAGCAGGCTTCCCAGTCCAAAGCGACTATGGCTTTTGCCGTTCGTTACGGGTGCAGGGCCTTGGCCGCGAGCTGATGCAAAAGGTGTAGCCTTTGTCTCCTTACTAGCATGCTTCTCCCGTTCTGCAAACTTTTTCATGAATGTTTTGGCCTCCTTCTCGTCCGAAAACGAAAGGCCGGCGAGGCACTCTTCGAGTTCGAAGGAGTGGAAAAAACTCCGGTCCTGGTTATACGAGAAACCATCGTAAATTTCCTGGTCCCATAACACCCCTCTGTTTGATGGCTGGCAGAAAAAGGTAAAGTAGTTAGCTTTCCGCGTTCAAGACATTGCAAATGCCATTAGTCGTCAGTAGGACGAGATCGCGTGTACGTACCGATACATCAACCAGCTTGATCCAAAAGGTATGTCCGACTAGATCATTGGCAAGGACAACA
This sequence comes from Polytolypa hystricis UAMH7299, assembly GCA_002573605.1. NCBI lineage: Eukaryota > Fungi > Ascomycota > Eurotiomycetes > Onygenales > Polytolypa > Polytolypa hystricis. Next base: position 152,733 of record PDNA01000017.1, on the reverse strand, counting down.
GCGCCCTGCAGCCCCGTATAGGTCCATCTCTGCGGGTTTGGATGCGCTACGTACAGTCGCGCAACTGCCACCGCGAGGATCTTGTTGGATGGTTTGGGGACAGTTCGCCTGACGATTTCCTTGTCAGCATCTGTGAGGATAGACGGCATGGTTAACGTGTTGAGTGTGGCGATGGCAGATATGGCAGCGTCAGCGTGGATCTATGTATATCGAGGGCGTTCAGAAAACAGTATATATCATTGCCACGGTCGCCACGAGTTGCGTTGACTGGTGAATGACGAGCGAGACGGGGTGGGTGTTGGTGATGGTGATTCAAGGGGAGGGGACCATCACACGGGGCGGCGATAGGGTTACAATTCGACTTTAATACCGATCGCCGAAGTGGAAGGCAGGTAAACGGGGGAGGCTGGAGGGAAACAGGGTCGTGGTGCAGTCGTATGCGTTGTATGCAGTTGTCTGTCGTTAGAGTGTCTATGTAGCAGTTGAGCAAGAAGGTCGCGATGAGGTTCTTCTAGTGGGCGCCAAGGCTGTCTTCTTCCCTGCAGCCTGCGCCATTACGAACCCTCTTTACACTCTTCACTTTACTACTCAGCAAGTAAGTATTCTCTCCAGCCGCACCCAAACGTCGAGAATTCTAAAAAACCAGTCTCCGCAAGATAAAGGTAAGCTTCTATCCGGCTCTTCTTTGTTTCGTGCAGAGCTAGCCCAGTTTGGTATTCTTGTCCATCGTAGTCTCCTAGGATGACATCCAACCATGGCGCCGATAACACAATCATCCAATGCATGATGACGACTTGACGGCCAATCTACCACACGACATGCACTGGAGCTCTGTTGTCGCTGCCTACGCGAATTTCCAACATGGAGGGCAAATACACATTGTTACAGCCTCAGCCTTCTTGGCAGCGCTGACATTTATTTACATTTTGCCCCTATTAACATGTAAGCTTTCCAAATCCAATGTGTGACTTCGGCATTGAAGGCTCAGTTCATGTTTATTATTAATCGGGATGGGCTGAGACACGGTACTCACATAGCCTATTGTTTGCCAAAGTTTGGTCTTGGAGTTTGCTCGAGATACAATCAAACCCGGTGTGTGTACATTTGCAGATACCAGCCATCTTCCCAATTACTACATTGGCAGAATGAAGCCGCTTTGAAATGATTATATTAGTGCCGTGGATGCCATATGCCAACTGTGCGAGCAAATGCGGCATCCCACATTCTACAATCAAGGTGGTCTCTCCATATGCGATGTATCCGAATGACTCTCAAATAGCAAGTTCCGCATTCGTAGCGTCCACGATTCTCAACAAGGGAGATTAAACAGGCATTCCGGATCCCAAGGCTTAGACGTGGCGGAGCTTTATGGCGATGGGTGTTGACCAAGATGAAGGAGTTGCATTTAGATCCGACTGGCAAATACTACATTTGACTATACAAAACATAGCTTTCATGATAACACCCCGTTCAACCATCTCCTATGCATCATCATCATCATCGTCGTCTTCTTCTTTTTCAAGGATGTCTCCTATCAATGCTTGTAATATTAGGTATTGCCGCGTTTAGCGCTTCCGTAGGCGCCCACCGGCGGTTAGCGAGGCTTGGCCCACCAGGGGGTTATGCTGTTACTTTGGTGGGATGAAATGCATGACCTCATCATTGAATATTCTCATCGAAACAATTCCCTTCCCATTGCTACTATACTATAGCTTAATAAACAATCTCTACGCCTAAAAATCATGCCGCTCTCAAGACTTGACGGGATAAAACTGCCCGCTTCAGCGGATTTTCATGGTATGTTGAAAATATATATTTTTCGTTACCCCTCCTTTTATTTCATTACACTTTGAGAATGAAGGGCATGTCGCTAAGCTGACCCGTTGAAAAAATCAGTGCACCTTCGAGATGGCGATATGATGCAGCTCGTCACCCCGACGATTCGGGAGGGTGGTGTTAATACTGTCTTTGTCATGGTAAGGTAAAAATTCCGCCGAATTCGCAACCCCCCCGCAACTGCAACGATCAACAAAAAAGAAAAAGGACAGAAAAAAGGCGAAGAAATTCTATCGCAACGTAAGCTAACTAACAAATTCATTCCAAATATGGGAATAGCCAAACCTAGTCCCACCCGTGACCACAGTCTCTCGCGCGCTCGAATACAAAAGCCAGCTCGAAGCCATTGAGCCGCGGGTGAACTATCTAATGTCTCTCTACCTACACGAGAGCATAACACCCGAAGTCATAATCGCTGCCAAAAAGGCCGGTATAACAGGCGTAAAATCCTACCCCGCAGGCGTGACCACAAACTCCTCCTCCGGCGTCATCGACTATGCCGCCTTCTACCCCGTCTTCGCCGAAATGGAGCGTCAAGACATGATCCTCAATCTTCACGGCGAATGCCCCTCATCAGGGGACATCACAGTAATGTCCGCCGAAGAACGCTTCCTCCCCACCTTACTCTCCCTCCACACCCAGTTCCCCAACTTGCGAATAATCCTCGAACACCTAACCACCGCCGCCGCCATTTCCGCCGTGCAAAAATGCGGCCCAAAAGTCGCAGCAACCATAACAGCTCACCACCTCTCTATTATCGTGGATAATTGGGCCGGCGACCCCTTTTGCTTCTGCAAACCCGTGGCGAAAACTGTAGAGGATCGCGACGCGCTATTACGCGCGGCGACGTCTGGAGATCCGAAATTCTTCTTTGGGTCGGATAGTGCGCCGCATCCGTCGGCGTCGAAGCGAGGTGGGGATAAGATTGCCGCGGGAATCTTTACGCAAAAGTATGCGACGCAGTTGGTGCTTGATGCGGTTGAGCAGGCGTGCGCGAATGGTGTGTTGCAGGAAGAGAAAATTACGGTGGATGTGCTGGAGGGTTTTTTGGGGAAGTTTGGACGTGCGTTTTATGGGCTCGAGCAGGAGACGAAGGAGTTTGTTACGCTGAGGAAGACGGGGGAGAAGATTGAGGAGATTTTGAAGTCGGAGAAGACGGATGTTGTGCCGTTTAGAAAGGGCCAGACGACGTGGAGTCTCTCTTGGGCGTAAGTTATAACGACGACAGAGAAGAAAGAAGGAATTTTGCTCGCATCAATGTTATGAGTCTATGCTAGGATTGGAATTTACTAATGTATGTATGTCCAGTACATATCTAGGACGTAAGAAGTAGCGAAAAAGCATATCTGACAAGAACAAGGCTAACCATTAAGGTAGACTACATATAAAAAAAAGTAGATTCTTTCCAAATATATCACGAATACTTTCTGCTCTCCCCAATCCTCCCGTGTATCTATCAATACAGCCATAAGACCCCGGGATGAATGTGTGCCCCTATCTTCACCCTAAGCCAAACCCATTTGAGGCGCTTGCAACAACTCCTCCCGAGTCAACACTACCAGTTCGCCAATTGGCTATTCCCGGCATCAACCCTACATTCAACCGGCGTGGAGTGGAGAACTAAAGAAAGAAAGAAAATTATTTCCAAAAAGAAAAGAAAAAATATAGTAAGAAAATACATATAGTCATCGCTGTTTGTGCATCCAATGGGTATCGTAAAGCTGGTGTTCCCCGTATAGGGGTTTGTCCTTCTACAGCACATCCAGTGTCCTTTGGCGAAGAGAAACACCAAGGCAAAAAATCCAAAATAGGAGGAAAAGGAAAAGGTATATCGAAAGAAAGAAAAAAATCCAAATCGTTAGAAGATGAGAAGGAAAAAATAGGTACTGAATTAACAGTTTTCTCCACGTCCTACGACATTCGTAGAGGCTTCACCAAGCAGCCTGCATGCATGATGTACGCCAATTTGTCCAGATTCAACATTTTTGATCTGTAAACCTCTCACTCGGGCTCGATTGGTCAGGTTCTGAGCCATTCGTATCGACTTCGTCCCTCCTCCCACTCGCATACGTGGTGGCTACGCTCCAATACGAGGCGCGATTGGCCTCCTTAACACCCCTCGCGTCGCAACCTAACCCACCGATAACCGAAGCCGTAGGCGTGGTGGCATTTATATACGCTGGTGAATGAACCGCCCCGGTGCGAACAACGTCCGCGTCAAACGTGACCCCCACGTCCAGCGCGGCGATTAGAGCAGCTTGTAGCATTTTGTTCTGGCGCTCGAGAGTGGCAATGCGCGCTTCGAGGTGCTGGGCGGAATGTAGATCCTGTGAATAGTGGAGTACTGAGCGACTGGTGTGGCTGCGGGAAGAAGAGCGGCTGGCTGAAGGGGTTTGGGACGCGGAAACGCTGTTGCGGTTGTGATCAAGATGGCTGGTGGCGGTGCTGCCGGAGCGGGAGCGGACATGGCTAGCTTGATTGATGTCGTGACTCGGGGATCTGTGGTGAGTTTGTGCCCGTTCGATCTCTGGCCCCGCTAATCTAGTAGCTGGGGGGTCTGTATATTTGCCCGCAGTATATATATCTGCTGAGTCGTGAATGCCCATGGTAGTGGAGGATCTTGCCGGCGATGACTGGCTATATCTGCTTGTGCTTGACGAACTAGTGCTCCTACGCGTGCTCGTGCTATCAATCTCGCAATCTCGAGGTCGTTGTTGTACAATCTGATGAGGTGTTAGTGGTTGTTGAGCTTTGTTCTCCTTGGAACTGCATGAGGAATATGGGCGAGGAATAGGCGTAGGAGGGTCCGCCGGGAGCGGAACTGATGGGGGTGGGCTTGGAGGCTTTCGACCCGGCGGGGTCTTTATATTTTTGGTAATTTCGCACGTGTCTTTTTGGTTATCACCGGTGTGACTGGTCGCTGGCTCTGATTCAGATTTGGTCTCAGATTTGGAGCTGCTGCCGTCCTGCAGCGCCGTTTTGATGTATGTTCGAGCGGCAGCTATATCTCGCATGCGTAATGCAAAAACCCGCTCAGCCCTGCTCAGCTTTTCTTGCGATTGAGCATGGGCTTCGGACGAATAACAAGACATTTGATCGACCGGTCTTAACTCTCTTTCGTCAAGGGAGCGTCGCGACCTCTGGCGATCTGGAGGACTGGATTCTGGCCGTTTGTCACCGGATGAAGAGCCGGTGCATCGTGATCGGAATGCTGCAGATCGCCTCAGTTTACTCTGTGGCGTAACGCTTCGGCCGATCGTTTCGTTCTGTCGCGGGGAAGGTGCGGATTCAAGGCTGTACGATTGAGGTCGTAATTGAGCGGTCGCAGATCGATCATGATGGAGGGAAGGAAGAGGGGAATTCGATTCTAAAGAGCATAAATAGTTTCTGCTCGAGTCTCTCATGTTGTTCTCGCCGGGAAGAGTAGCAGCTTCTGTGCTCTTCGAAGTTGTAGCTTTTCCCGACGACTGCAAAGTCATTGAGACATTCGTTTTGTTGTGAGAGCTTGATGTAGCTGAAGTCGTCGAGCTACGACCACGACGAGGTGCAGAGGACCCGGCGGCGGATATACGGCGACGATTGGCCCCCTTGACTGCGGTGTGAGCTTTGCTTGAGCTTCTTGGAGGCAAACACTGAAGGTCGATGTGCGTCGTTTTCGCGTTTCGAGGGACTGTCGGAGCAATTATGGTTCTCGGGTCTTTGCGATTATGATGATCTCGTGCTCTAGAAGCTCTAGCCAGTTGTCGCGTGTGAGGTAAATGTTCTCCGTCGGTCGGACGGCCGTGAGGTTCAAGGACCCGCGCCACGGATGGAGAACTTGAAGATTCTAGGTTATAGTAGGTCAGCTTCTGTCGGGTTGGTTTAGTAGCCCTTTGGGTTCGCCGGATCGGTAGCTGTGAAATTGGAGCCGTGGAGGATGGGCGACGGCCATGCGAGGCGTGACCGTTATGGTTATTAGGGTCACTATTTCTAGCTGAGCTGTTGCCAGGCTTAATTAGGCAGTGGGTCTCGTTGCCATATGACATTGGCAGCACATCTGCTAAGACGGCGCCGTTGCTAGTAGTTGGCTGAGTCGACGGGGGTTTGCTAGGAACAAGCCAACCAGCGAATCCTGGAGCTGCTAAACGAAACCCTTCAGTGGGCCTCTTCTCGGCAGTGGGCCTCTTAGCGCTGACGGATTCATCCCGGATGGTGCAGTTGGCGTTGCTGTCATGATTTTCGGCACCTGCATCTGGTGTTGCCCCGACGCCATTATGATCATGGTGGGATGACAGAGTTGTATTTTCGTTGATTTTCTCGTTGCTGTCGAGCAGGGACGGAAGCTTGCTCACGCCCGGATAGAAGAAATCGCGCCCTTCATCAGAAATTGTGATTTCGCATGGGTCGAGGCTGCTTCTTCCTGCGTCATGCAGTTCTGGCAGAACCCATAGACGCGCTTCTCTTGCTTCAAGTTCCTTTGCAGTGCTTGGCCAGGAGTTCGACGGTCGTTGCCTGGTCTTTGGCGTACGAGTCGCTCGACTGGGCTGGGTCGCTCTAAGCTGTCCCAATCGCCAATGTCTGATCTTGAACACCTCTTTGGTTGTTTGATGCGGCGGAAAATGGGATGCTTGTTTGCCGCAGCTATCAGAACCCCGCATAAGCCCCGTTGTTTTCCCCGGATCAGAGCGGCGATGTGCGTCGTTGTGCATCCTGCTGTCTTGCTTCCACCACCCGTCTCTTCTCCGAATCTTCTCTGATGAAGCCAACGACAACCGCTCCAAACTTTGCTTTGGCCTATGTCTAAGAATCGTTGGACTGGGCGCTTCTTCGCCTTCGTAATACCCGTCTAGAAATTCCATTGCTGCTGCTTATTTACTTTTGAAGCTTGCTATGGTCGTGGACTTTCACACACAAAGACCCGCTGATCTCCGAGTACACAGCTAATTAATCCCTAATCTGTCAGCAGTAGGCATCCGTTAACCTGCTATCCTCTTGATTTCCTCGAGGACTAATTAGAACGGCATACCTGTTCTGCTTCCTACCGTGGGGTCACGCTGCGACGGGAGCATGCATGCCCAGCTGTCATAAAATCCAATGGTCATGAACGAGTCGAGTCAAACACGGGTGTATCAAATGAGGACTCGAGCGGCTGGGAGCAATATCCTTCAGAAAGATGATAGGATATATCTATGAAATTCGCTCGCCAGTAGTCTATTGGGAGGAGGCTCTAGAGGCAGACTTCAGATAAAGTAACGCAGCTTATCTACCACAAATGACGCGTCGATCGATGAGTTGCAGAGTATGACATTGCACCACCAATTCGAGTGGGAACACAGCACTCAACGCAAGCGACTGATAAGATCAAAGAAAAGACTATGATATTCAGAAACATGAGGAAACCCGCAGTCTGTTATGACTGTCTTTTCCCCCGAAAAAGGCGAGCTGCCGAATATAAAACGGTCTCTTATTGTCGACAAAAAGCCACCGGGCGAACGGTGACAAATAAAAATTTCCGCTATCTAGAGCTCTTTACCCCGACCAAAATGATCGATAGGTCCAAACGCAATCACCGCCTCTTGCTTTCCGAGCAACCTTAGTTTGCTCTTGACGTGCCACAGAAAGGCGCTTAGCGCAGAGAACAACCGAATATTGCCCTACCACCGCCCGCAGTGCCTTCGTTGTAGAGGCAACACACACTCGGAGCTCTCTCCAGGATAAGAGAAGCTATGACATGAAGGTCGCAAATCCTCCAGACGAACAATGGTGATCTACGGACTGGCTAAACGCATTGCTGAACCTCAACCCCGGGCTCCCAGGGTACCAATGGGATTTCAGGCTAGAAATCCAGCCCTGCATCTCAGCCAATTCAACAATGGGACTTTGACCGCGAGATCCGCTGTTCTGGGACGTTCAAAACAACTTGTCAATCGCGTTCGATCAAGAGAGAAAAACAAAATTTAAGCTTTACCCAGATCCAGATCTGTCGGTGGCTTTCTTTTTCTCCAGTATTACGCGGTTTCCATCTGCAAGCAATACTATTGGCGTGATTTGTGGCTTTTCAACGGATCACAAACTGAGCTGAGCAAATCGTTACACAAAGAAACTCATCTCGAGAGCAAAATATGGCCCTATCAGGACGAGTTCCAAGTGAAAATATCATTTAATTGACCACACCGCAGCTTTGTTTTGCTTGAAAATGTGGTCCAATCATGCATCATTGTCCCTTTTTTACACGCGATATCAGCTTGCGCTTCGCACCTTGACATGCCAACAAGGCTCATCTCTTGCATATCCTCTCTATTTCCTTTAAATCCGAAGAAAACCGATTTACTAGCTCATCGTTCAGATGCATTCTGTCTACGCTCGAGCCTAGTTCACACTGCATAATCAACGCAGCAAAAGATCAATTCAATTGTATATGTACGGAGGACACTTGAAGGAGTAAGGACAGCCAGCAAAGATGTCGAAACATCACAGCCTTGTTTTGCAGGACGTCAAGTAGCTATGTATTTTACATCTACTCCATCTTATCCCACATGATGATACTGTTCGACCGCTTTTAGACGGTCAGGAAAAGTTCGAAAGTTATCAAGTTGCGTGTACTCAATACACCCGGTATGTGGCTTTATTATCCTACTTATCCCTAGCTTACCGCCGGCAAAATAGGATATAGCCACCTAGTTCGTGTTCAATGGAACTATGCGTCTCCCCGCAACCGTGCATGAATGATGCATATCTAACCTGCTACCACAATTGTGAATACTGCCTGTATAGTCACATACTCTGCATGACTCTGACATATGTGCGCTTCCCGCGTGTCTGAGACTGGTGCTCCCACACACCGCATAACTCACTCGCCTTCAGCTGAATCTGTGCCTCTTAAAACACAAAGCTTCTAACATATAGTGTCGCTCTGCATGTTACTCGTGTCTGTGCTACAAGGCGAGAATAAAGCTGGGCGCGGGGGCGGGGGCAAGACAGCCCTCGTGGTGCTTTTCAAAAAAAAAAAAAAAAGGGCTCGATTTGACCCCCCAACAATGGGCTTCAAGATATCGGCCTGAAGTAACCTTTTCTTCGCCATGGCTGGGACGCAGTACAACCACACAATGAGATAAGAGGAAGAGGCACATAGAATATCGTCTTTTTCTTATCGTAGAGATCAGGGAAGATGAATAGCTAGAGATTTCCGGCTTGTATACTCGGTATGTACAGGTGGTATAAAGTGTTGGTCTACAAAAGGTCAACCTTTTAGAAATCCACAGTAGAAGATCAGCTTTGATATAAAGCCCAAAACTAAAACACCAACCACTAAAAAATACTCCAAACTAACACCCACATATAGAACTTTTTGAAACCTCTATCTCAGTAAAGCACATAAAATATGTACTTGGCTCCAAGTTCTCCGAGGAAGTTGAGAATATATAGGTAGGTCATGAGCGCTTAGAGGTGGGAAGGTTCACTCCAATTCTAGGCTATGAGTTTGAAGTTGAAGTGCTGTGGCAGGATAATCCCCTCCCAGGTGCACAATGTTTTGTGCATGTACCTACCACACATGAGATAATCCTGCTTCAGACCTGTGTTAGCCAGTGTATAGTTGGTGTATGCATCTTATACATGTGTGATGTCCCTAAACACACCAACTTTTCAAGTGAAAGAATGCACAGGTGGCTGGGGTCTCTCTATTCACAATATTTTTACCATATTCAAACCAGTATGTCTTAACCCTGCCCTGGATGAAGGGTTAAGTGGTCTAAATCAATGTTATGCATTTCAATTCAATTCCCTTAAAAGCCTGCCCCCCCCCCCCGGGGCCCACACCCGCCTCGATGCAAGCTGACTAGTATACACATCGGCCCGTCCCTTGAAAACAACCAAAGTGTGTGTGTGTGTGTTCTCAAAGGACAAAAAAAAGGGAGAAGTTTAAAACACCAATGAAGAAGCTTTCAAAAAGCATAGCAAAGAAGAAGAGTAAATGAAAAGAAATGAAGACGGGGGAAGAGAACAGCAGGAGGGGGTAAAGAACAAAGAAACAAACCAGGAAACCAACTCCCCAGGGTCCTAGTTGATAGATGCAAAAAGAAAAGGGATTAGATCCCCTGACAGAAAAAAACTAACGTTAGGAGGGGTAGGTAAGTAATGACATTGCAATAGCGCCAGCCCAATGCTATTGATTTTGGGGGTTTCTTTCTCTTTCTTTTTGCCTTTGCTAGCTAGGGGAAATTGGTATGCATATGACGCTTATAATCCGGGAACTAACGAAGGGGGAAAACAGGAAGAGAGATATGGGTTACAAAGGGGGTTTACGTGAGGAGACCCTGTAGAGGTTCAACCTTGGGAGATATCCAGACGCGCCGTTGAACCGATGGATGAGTTCGTGTTGGTGACACACAAAAACCGTGTAAGGTGGGAGAAACGTGGTTTCAGTCGGCATTGGATGAATGGTTGGCATTGTGAGACAGACAACAGATAAAAGAGATTTCGATGATGGATGAGAGCTGGGAAGTGAGATTTCATCTTCTTTTAGGGCGGATGAAAGGATCAACCTGTTTCTTCCTGCGGATGGGAGGAGGTGGTCCGCGACTATCCATTCTTGGACGGGGAGGAGCACCACCGGGACGAGGTGTGGGAGGACCCTGTAGTATCTTTGTCAGTCAGAATTCAATCGCAAATATGTTACAGTTTGACAGAATATAGCATTATGAAAGAAGAAGGGAATTCGGGTCATAAAGCTCGTAGATGAGCAGTGACAAGCATCCGCTTACATTATTGTCATTTCTTTGCCCTAGCCCTGGCCCTGGCCCCTGACCAGTCTCAGGTCTCGAATTTATAGGTTGACGAGCTGCAGCGTTTTTCGACGGGATCACAAGATCCTACGATAAAAACCTCGTTAGCTAACACATTTTATTCCAAGATACCAATGAAGAACGCAGCCAAAAAAAAAAGAAAAAAAAAAGAAAAAGAAAAGAAAAAGAAACCACTTACGCTAGTTGGCGGAGCAATAGTATGAGGATCCAATTTCCTGCCTCGAGGACCCGTAGGTGCATTAGGCGGCGGTGCAAAATTGGTATCTGATTTCCGCATCTTCGGATCTCTCCCTGGATTCTGCATATCTAACTCAGAAGCCTTTCGCTTTCCAGCTGGATTCGAATTTTGATCTTGCTGCTGCCGTTGCTGGGGTGCATGGCGTTTGGGGTCTTTCGGGCCTGGCGACGCGGTGCGCGATGAGACTTGGATAACTGGGACCTTGGGGTCATGATCGCCTAATTGTCTCTGTCTCTGCTGCTCAATTTTTACCCTTTGCGTCTGCTGATGCCGATATTCCTCCTTCGCTATGCGGTCCTTTTCGCGCTTGTTCAGGACCTTGGTCGACTTGCAGGCCTTAGAAAGGTGTCCGATTTCGCCGCATTGTAGACAACGATCAGCTGTACAGTTTTTCTTAGTATGTGAAGCATCTCCGCACCGGAAACATACGCCACGACTGGCCCGTTGAGCTTCTAAATTATCGCAGCCATGCGTCATATGTTCGTAGCTCCCACAGTAGCCACAGGTTGCACGATCGTTCAGGCCATTCGCTCCACCAGAAGGCCCGAGTTTGGGGCTCTGGGAAGGTGTATTGCGAACGGAACTTGACATGGCATCATTAATCGCCGAGACACGACCACTAGACAGAGCGGACGAAGGGCGACTGATATTCACCACAGACCCTGGTCTTGACGGTGGAGCAGATGCGTTATTATTTGCAGAGGTTGCATCAACCATCTCCACATCTTTGAGCTCCATATCCAAACTAATCTGTGGCTTGTCCAATATCCGCATGATATCCCCTTCAGTATACAAATTCCTAGCATGGGCATCTTCAATCAAGCCCTTCCAAAACTCTCCCTGAACAAGGGACCGTGAATTTCCCAAGACCCATAACGACGACTTTGCACGGGTTAATCCGACGTTCATTCGTCGAATATCAGCCAAGAAACCTATACCCCTACGAGACGCCCTGACGCAAGAGAAGATAATGACTTCACATTCTCGACCTTGGAAAGCATCCGTAGTGTTGAACTCAACCGCAGTAAAGATGGAGTTTCCGTACCGGGCAGCAAACTGTGCCTTCAGTTCCTTCAACTGGCCTTTGTATGGAGTAATAATGCCGACTTTTCCAGCAAAATCAAGCGTTCCATAGTCACTTGTTAACCGCTCATAGAGCTTCATGGCAACTTGTAATTCGGCCATATTGACCAGTGAATGACCCTTTGGCGCACTCGCATGCATTCCCTGGACATCGAAAAACCGATAAGGTCCCAGCAACGCGCTTCCATGCCATGGTTTCTTACGCAGTTCAGCCATGCCAGCTCCATCACGGAGTTTGCCGTCGTAAAACGCAGCACTTGGGAATCGACTGATCTCCGGATGCATACGATACTGTGTATCTAGAAGATGAACATCTTTGGGATGATTTGCCTGCATCCTGACGAACAAACTTTGTTCGTATTGGAAACGCGATGCTACTTTGGATAGAACTGTGGGAGGCAACTGTTTGGGATCACCGACGAGGACACATTTAGAGCATCCATATTTGAGCGGGATAAGAGCACTCAATTCGATAGATTGTGCAGCCTCATCAATAATGACCGTTTCAAACTCGATGCTCAAGGTCTGGAACATATCATGACCACTGCCGCTAAGAGTGGCACATATGACATGAGCATCATCCATGATCTCCTGCTGTATTTTGCGGCGAGTAAGATCAGCGTTTCGCGCTGCAGAATGATTCTTATCCCTGACGTTATCGATCGTCTGGCTCAATTGCAATTTTTTCCGCTTCAACAGGTCAAACTCCCGCTCAAGCTCGGACGGAACTGCCTGGGCCTTTGCGCGGAATTGGTCGAGCCTTTCACGCACTTCGTTGAATTTGTTCGCTGTATCTTTGTGTTCTGTATAATAGCTCTGGAGGTCCCTTTCCCCTCCCTTTTTGGGAACTGCCAGGTTCATGCGTGCATTAACAAGCTCGTCAAGCGTAACATCCATAACAGCTGTATTAATCGCGTCACTTCGACCAAGTCGGATAACGGAAAGCTTGTGGTGTTTTCCTGATAGAGTCTTCACACCCTCCTTGAAACGCATTACGAGTTCATCAACGGCCGCATTACTGGGGGCGCAGACTAGCAGTTTCTTCGAGGTGGTAGTGCGAGTTGCGGGTGTAAACTCATTGGGCTTACGTAGCGGGGCGATTCTGCCTTCAGCCAGCGTGGAGGTCAGGAGCGCGCCAACAAGCGCGACAATGGTTTTTGTTTTTCCTGAACCTGGTGGACTATGGGACAAAAAATTGCCATTTAGCCAAGAAAACAAAGACATGTGAATATAAAAAGGTGCAAGAGACAAACTTACCCTTGGATCAAAGTAAAAGCATCATTATCCAACGCCGACTTGACTGCCTTGGCCTGCGCAAGATTCACTTTATACGTGTCCAATATATCCTTGACACTCTCATCGCGATAATTTAAGATGGGCGAGGGTTTCGCGTGAATAATCTCATCGCTAAGATCATAGTATCGCAAAGCCATGAGAGCTCCATATTCTCGCTCCAGTGGTGTCAACGACGTGATTCGCGTCCCGAATACAGTGCCGCCAGGAGATATGAGATTTCCCAACGCACCCGACGTGTTTACGCGATATGATACTTCCATTACCCCTTTCTTTTTGGTGACAGCTGATACCCTCGCGAGACAATGAGGAGCTTTCGAATCGGACGCCGGGTTACTTGACCGTGATAGAAGAACGATATCTGCCTCGCCCAACCCCAGTTCTTTCACTTCCTGTGGTTGCATGACGGTGCTAACTTCGACAAACGAGTCTACTGACAAGCGGTTCGCGACTTTTATCTCGAATGTTTTAAACGTGCCATCTTCCTTCGCGGACTGAAACCCTTGCCATGCTTCCAGAACCAGGAGTGGTTCAAACGTTCTCTGGTACTCGGTCGCATCTGTGAAAGTATTCGAGACCAGTGCATAATCCTTCCTATCTGAATTTGGCGGAAGATCACCATTCGCAAAAAAGTCCCAACTGAGCAACGTCCGATGCAGCATGGACAGATCTGGCATCAATCTTGCTCGCATATCCTTGGCAGAACGTACGACTTTTGTCTTCTTGACAGGGACTCGCTGTTGTAGCGACTTCTTCCTCGATTCTTCATACGCCTTGACAGCATCTGGTTTCCTCGGCTTTCGCCCAATCAAGCTCCCACTAGTATCGTCATCGCTGTCCGATTCACTCTCCGATTCCGAAGATACCATCATGCTCTCAACGGGCGTATGATCAATCACGCCGACATTTATATCTTGTAGACCAGAGCCTTGGTTCCGCGTCTGATCGTTTACCAAGGGATTCGCCCGTTTCTTCAACCTAGCAAGTTCGAGCATATCCCGCTTCTTCTTTGCCTCTCTTTCCCTCTCGCGCTTCTCGCGGAACGACATGACATTCTGATCGTTCTTGACCGCCACCATTGGTGTTGGACGCTTCACGGCAACAGAAGTAGGCGGCTTTACAGCCTTCTGTTGGAGTTTTTTCTGCTGGGCAGCAATGCGAGCTTTGTTCAACTCAACAGAGCCGGAGAGCTTCATGAGCACGTCATCTGGTATATCTTCGTCTTCGAATTCATCTTCGGCAGCTGATGCCCTGGATGGACTTGAGGTAGTCGATTCATCAACGGGCTTAGCAAACGCTGTGATCCTGCTCTGCTTCTTGGGCGCCGCTGGAGCAGGAGGTGGAGCTACAAGTGGCTTTTTATAGTACGCCTCTAACGCCCTGACGAGCTCTGCCTTCTCTCTATCTGTCAAGATAGTTTTGATTGTAAACTTCAGAGCTACTCCTTCCATGAAGGTCAGCGCATCTTGGGCCACAGTTACGTTTAACTCTCCTAGCCGGCGGAGGAGTTTGGAAACAAGGCCGACCAAGGTCGTTGCCAAATACTCATCCTTAAGTCGAAGCCATTTTACCATCCCGTTCATTGTTGTCGTGGGAGACTGGAGGAGAGCAGATTTTGCGGAATCGCTTTCGGAAGCATCTGCTTCGCTGATGGCACCCGCGAAGACAGCAAATTGATCAAACAGCAAGTCTGCGAATTGAATGGTATCACGACAAAACTCCAACATGACCGACCTGTCGTTTCCCATCATGTGCCAGGTTTCCGTCTGCTCGAAAATCGTGGTCAGAGCTTGCCATTGGAATTCCCAAAGTTTCTGTAGGGCGAAGATCTCGCGGCGGTCCGCTAGCTTTCGGGTTCTGAGAATGCCGGTTTGAGAGTCGCAGAGTACTTCTATGATATCGGTACCAGTTTTGATCATCCGAGGAGCAGACGCAAACGTTTTCATATTCGATATTCGTCGGAATGACCAGCTGAAGCCGTACATGGTCGTCGAATAGAATGACTGCAGCAAATGGGATATGGCCTCTTTGCGACCTGACTGACCACTGATGGTCTTGATAAGATCCACAGCTGCCTGGTACGTATTCAAATCCGCAGAAAACAAAGCAGAAATCAATACGCTGCCGGTGTCATGACTCTTGAACAAGTTATCCAAATGTTCAGGTTTAAAGTCCGCCAAGCGCTCCAAAATTTGGCACGCAAGGTGCGTGAGATGTCCGTAGATGACATTGAAATGCGTTTTCTCCTTGCTGTGATCGCCTTTAGTTTGAAACTTCTCCAGACCAACAAGAGGCAATATGCCCATCAGGGCCGCTCGGGAAAGAGGTAGGTTATCTTCATGCAGATGTTTAACCACAGCATCCCATATGCTAGACGAGTAAGTGCTAACCCCATCCTGCATAGACTTTTTCCGAAGTATCACTTCGTAGTCTGATTTGAGAGACTGGCACTCCAGCGCCAGCGTATTCCGTATGACATCCATGCATAAAGACGAGATATCCTGCTGGCTTCCCTCAATTAGGAATTTTGGCGGGTCGAGAAAGTAGTTTATATTGTTGCTGATAACCTCGAGCGTGTCTGAGAGAAGAATTCGAGCTACGGAGCCTCTCGATGCTTCGTTATCAGTGAAAGTACGCAAAGTGAGGATTAGAACCGAGAGCCCCGCTCGAAAACAGTGATACCTGACGACGGTTGGGAACCGCGGATCTTGCAGCCGGTTAAGAAGCTGGGCTACTAGGAATCGACAAGCCTGTGGCTGATGTGCACCTTTTAGGGAGGTCATGAAGGGGTTGATCCAGCATAACATATCCTTCAATGGAGACTTATCGAGTGATTCGGTATCCGTGGTCTGGAGCAAGAAGGCTTCGTACTGAGGGTTATAAAAGATCTGTTCGATAATGGCCTGAGGTGAGATTGTCTGCATGGCGTCCCAAAAGTCCCCAGGAGCCTTCTCAAGCAATATCTGTATGGCATTCAGAACTGAGCGCAAGGCGGGCGTTTGGACTGCAACATGGTCAACTGAAAGTCGACACGCGTCAATCTCAAGCGCTCGCAAGTTATGTGTTATCTGCTCATTATCAAGTCGCTTAATGATTACCAGCAAGCCCTTCCAGAGTCTCTCTACAAGAGTTCCCTGGAACGGAATTGCAGACGCCTCACGTAGCGCAGCCAGAAGAGGCTCCTTTATAGCCCAGTCGAATTCTACCGTGCTTGGAGGTCTTGGGAATTTCGACCAGCAATATACCGCCCAATGGCTCCGATACTCGTTCGAACCGAAGAGGAATCGTGTGCTCGCGGGGACGTAGTCGGATATTTTCAATGAGCGGTTACTCTGCACAAGGCGGAACGGTTCGTCAAAGTGGGCGACAAGAATATCCTCCTCCTTCAGCAGTGCCTCAGAGCTCAATGCTTCAAATATCGACAGCAGAGATGCCCTGTCCAATGCGGAGAGATTTCTTTCCTGTGCTGGGACCGCCTTCAAGATAACCGTTGCCCGATCCAAGTTCTTCACGATCCGTTTGATGTCCCACTCGTCGACAATCTTGCCGAACTTCTCGACCTCCGCTTCATCATAGCTCTCGCCCAGCATGCCCATAAGCCATGATTTCCCTTTGTAGTATTCCTTGATGCAGAGATCACATTTTTCCAGCATCTCCTCTAGACGGCCCCATATCCACGCCTGGTGTGTCTCTACCTCCTCGCCGCTAAAAGCCAGAAGCCGCATACACGAAAGGAACTTTTCTCTCCGCGCGTTAGCTTCTGATATCCGGTTAAGTATCTCGACGTTTGGCTTCGTGTCTTCTCCGCTGAGGGCGGTCGCGCTCTGGACGGCTTCGTCATTGTACAGGCCCATGTCGTCGTCATTTTGGCGGGGACAGAGCAAATGAAGCTGCTCCGGAAGAGTTCTCAACTCCCTACATACTCGACAGCACACGCAGGAGAAAGAAATCAGCAACAGGACAATCAGGCAAATGAAGGAATAGCGGGAGGAAAGGAACGACGCGTGAACAGGGAAAATAGTAGCTCCAGGAATAAGGGAACACGATAAGAGAAAAAAAGCTCACCCCAGAAGGTCCATCAATTCCGCCATCTTTGCAGAGCCCCCGCGAGCGCGGTCGACGATACGGAGAGCTCAAATCAACCCGCCGTAGGGTCGTATGGAGCGGAGTGGGAAAAAGAATATCAAGAATCACAGATGAGGAAGAAGCATCCATGACCTTTTCACAAAGCCATGAACACTCTGACTGTTGTCTTTTCACAGTCAAAGGGCAAAAATGGTCATTTGCTCCTCCACCGTGAATAACTAGCTAAATGTGGTGGATGGGATGCGTTTGCACTGCGGCCGTGAAGCGTATGGTTTCCGCGGCAAAGTAATGTGAATTATCCCGAGACTGTTGCTAGGGAGTGTTCGCCCAACGTTCTACGTCTAATAGTACTCTATTACCGAGTTCCTAAGGTCTTGGAGAATATATTTTTGCAGGGCTCGGGGTGGCTACCGGCGTGGCATATATATAGCTCCGCAGCGCTTAAATAAATCTGGCGTTGGCGATACTTACACGGTTCACGGTCCACGACACGCTGCGCCTGAATTTCTACGGGCAAGACCGCTAAACTTGTTTGGGTTAGGCTGGCAGCTGCCTTAGATAAGCCTCGCAGCTCGCTAGAATCCCCTTCTCACCTTCTCATCCAGATACCGGAAGGATAGTCGATGCCAGAAATGCTGGTAATAAGAGCTAAGTTTCTTTCTCTGCTATACAATTGAATATATACGATTAAGGGACATTTTCACAGGCACAAGCGAATTCAAGGCTTTGAGAAACAAAAAGAAATCGTCTCAGCAACTATCTGCCTTCAGCGCTCTTCTTATTTAGAGCAGCTTCTTCACCACGATCTTCTCATCAAGTCACTAGACACCAACAAATGACATGCCATATAAAATTTGCTTGCGTAGAAGCCCAAAACTAGCACACCCAGCAGATACCAACACAAGCAACCCATTATATCGGATAGATCTGAGAAAACAAAAATATATATGTCATGGGTTACCCCTTACAAACCCCATACAATAAAAAGCCTTGGGGATGATTCCTCATGCCGAACAGACTGCACAAGTAAAAAGCTACATCATAGATCTTTACCTACTCCAGTGATCAGAAACCTCAATATACCAAGCTAATTATAATCCTAGCATTCTCTACCCCATAGCCCATACATAATCAAGCTTCCACTACTAGATCTTACTTTGCATATAATAGTAGGAAACTAGAAGCATGTCTTAAAAAAGCCAACACAGAACATGTAAGTGTGCAAAAAGCACATAAAAGCCAACAGCATAAGAGTAAAACAACAGGAAAGATAGAATCCCTGATACCTATACCCCAGAACACAGTTCAGGCCAAAGCCAGGTGAGAGAGACCACAACAATCAGATATATATATATATATATATATTACTGTTATATTTAAAGTGGTAAGGAAACATAGGAGGCATTAATCAAGCACAAAACAACATCAAAAAGTGCTTTTATATAGGGTATGGACAAGAACTGCTACAAAAGAGAAAACAAATCCACAAAGCAAAGCAGCGGATGAAGCAGAAACAAACAAAGGGTCAGCTTCATGAATGCAAAAAGAATGAAGCCAGCAAGAGAAACAAGCAAAAAGCAAGGAACAAAAAATATCTTATGTCACAGAGAACGTAAGTAAGATATGTACTGCTTTAATCCAAAAAAGGGGGTGAAACACACAAAGGGAAAAATTAACCGACCGTCGAAGAAAAACAAACAGGTTGGAAATCCTTATAAGCGCCAACAAAACAAAAAGCCCCGGTAACCCAACACTCAAAAAATAAAATAACGCCTCTAATCAAATGGGGGGTTTTGGTTACCGGGTTTGCAAGAGGGAATATATGTATATAACGCATCGCTCATGCAAATAGACCCCCTAGGAAGAGACCAAAAAAGGAAGAATGAAGAAAAAAAAGTGATTGTAAGTTGAAAATGCCCTCGACGCCAGATGAGAAAACGCGGAAAATGAGAATCCCCCAATCATCACACGTAACGCTTAGGAAGAAAATTAGAACGAGAAATGGCCCAGGGCAAGACAACTATGATTGGTCGTGACAAAGGTTGGATAGAAATCGCGGAGCTTTAATGTTCTCGTACCGTGGTGCTGTTGTCCCGTGGTATATATGCTTGCCCCTGAGTGGACTCCATGCGGGTCAACATCGCAGCGGATGTGAAGTCACGACTCGCTTCGAAACTACACCTCACTCTGTCCATGGACTGCCGATTCGAAGTATACGACATCCGATTTCTCTCGAGAGAGGGCCTCGATCGGTCAAAGGACTGGCGTGGACGCTCGAACGAGGTCCGCGTATGATCCAGGGGTTGCTGGGGCTGCTGTCGGAAGTCTAAGCTAGCTGTATACCCGGTCCCGTCACTGCCGTTCTGACTTCTTGGATTATGTGTGTTAGCTGTGGGTGCAACAGAAGGAGGATAAATAGGACGTTCATCCTCTGGCATATCCATGTTTCGCTTTAGATTGATCTCAATGGGTTTGCTGAAATCCGAGGATGTAGCCGACAGGCCGTTTCCCAAAGGAGGAACGTACGCCTCATAGTTATCCAGAAATTTGAACTTGCCCTGGGTGACTTGTTCGCGAATAATATCAACATCACGGGGGAAATAGACTTTCTGGATTGATTTAATGGCGAAACGGGGGAAGAGGGCCAAGGTAACTGTCACGAATATCAGGGCCCAGAACGCGAGGGTTCCATAAACTTCAGCCCCAGCCTTGTAGAACTGGCCGGCATTGGAGGTAGCGGACCAAACACCAGTCCAGAAGAAGAGTAGAAGGCTGCTGACTATGTTGAGCAGGACAGTCAACCAATCCCATCGGTAGGTGTTCATTAGAACGTAAATGTTGCTGCACATAACTGCACAAGAAGCCACGAACACACCGATCCTTATTCGGTCACTAAGGTCAAGACCGTTGCTTGTAACGGATGTTGCTGGCCGATAGAGTAGAAATGTCATAAAAAAGCAAATGACCGATTGATAGAAGCCATCGAGCATATACAACCTGCATACAGTTAGAAAATGCTGCCTGAAAACATAATGGAAGAGCACTAACCAAAATTTGCGTTGCGTCCATTCCTTCTGCTCAATTCCTCTCATGTACAGTTGTGGCACAGCAAGGGACACCTTGTCATCAACATCTTGGTCGAATATACCCATCAAAATGACAGGCAGTGAAGTGAAAGCCAAGTTGACGAGAATGATGTAGCTATAGTCAAAAAGGTAAGAGCAGTCGAAGTTGTTGTATATAGCGTACCAGAAAACAGCCAAGGTCCACACAAGATTCTATAGATAAAATCCGTTAGTATCGCAACGTACAATTACTGTCATCCAGCACGGCGACATACCTTGTAGAAGAAGTTGGCGGTAGTCTCTCCAAGTCGTCGATAAGACCACCTGCCATGTACAAGCACGAGTCTTTGTAGGAATCTAAATTGACCAATCGCGTAATCAGAGGACATGACGGCTTGACGACCTTCCTCACCAGCAATGCCAACTCCGACATGAGCTTCCTGGATCATAGCGACATCATTGGCGCCATCACCAATGGCCAGTGCCATAACATTCAGGCCTGTTTTGACCATTTGCACGACAGCAGCCTTCTGCGCTGGGCTGACTCTGCAGCAAAGGACAGCCTTACACTGCTTGCACAGAATAAGGAATCGTTGTCTCAACTCCTCACCTAACATCAGCTTGAGTGTATCACCGTCTATCACAAGAGCGTGCGTTGGATCTGGGGGTTCATGATTCTGTTGTGCAGCTAGGAGTTCTTCGTCTGATCCTGTGAGGCCGAATGTCGCCAAGTTTTTGTCGAGTTGCTGGGACGCAGAATACGAATCGTCCGGATCAAGATTGAATACAATCAAGTCCATCTCAGTGGTTAGGAGATTGCAAGAGAACCCAATGTTGATGGCTGTCTCGACCTTATCGCCAGTAAGGACCCAAAGCTTGATACCAGCACGACCGAGCAGCGAAATGGTATCCGGGACGCCGTCCTGCAGTCGGTCCTCAATGGCAGTACCGCCCAAAAGTGTAAGATCTCGCTCAATGACACTAGCAGTTTCCTCTAGCTTTGCGTCGCGATCAGTAATCGCAGCGGCGGCCATATCGTGGGTTTGATTCCATGCTTGGTATTCTTCTTCGCTCAAGTCCCTCTGTGCAATACACAAAGTGCGGAGACCTTCCCTGGCAAACATCTCAAGATGTTCCGCTGTTGTTTGCCGGAGTTCTTGTTGTTCCCCGCGAGAGAGGCGAGAATAGATTATGCTGTCAGCTCCTTTGCAGAAGAGGATAATCTTTCCATCAGGCATACGAATAATCGCACTCATTCTCTTCCGAGACGAATTGAATTCCAGCGTGTTGAGGACTGTATATGTTCGCTCTTCGCCCATGACGCTTAAGCGAATATCATCTCCTGACCTTCCTAGAACAGTGAAACCACAGTCTCGTGCTGTCGCAACTAGGGCAGCTTCATCTGGCGACTGAGCTTTGAACTCAATCGTCGGAGGGTCGCCAGGTGTACGTTCCGTGATGACTGTGTGGCAGAGCGCAAGGGCAATCATGAAATTCTCCGTGGCCTGGCGTTGATCTTGCCCAGAATCACCAGCAAGGTCAGAAGCAAAGTCAGCTGAAACAAACGTAAGCTTATCGTCATGAAGATACGGATTGTCGTGAAGCGATCGCAGCCCTCGAAGCATGTCTACCCGTGCTCGTGCGATCTCTGCGTGGGCCTTTTTTGAAACTTCTTCGACGTTGATGCCTTCCCGCCGCTGCATACCCATTTGCGCTTCTGTGTACGCTTCACCGTATGGGACTCCGTTTATGGTGCATTTCTTATACTCCATAACGTTCTGTGTCAATGTTCCCGTCTTATCCGAAAATATATATTCAATCTGTCCGAGATCATCGGAGATATTCCAGGATTTCGGGGTGCACGGATATTCCAGCTTATCGTAATACATGAAGTTATCGCTGTGAATGAATATTGCTTGCACAGTTCGGACGATTTCAAGCGAGATATACAAGGAAATCGGGACAAGATTCTGGAACAAAATGATGGCAGCCCAAAAGGTAATAAATCCGTCCAGCGAGGGTGAACCGCCATACGAACCGAATTCGAAAAAGTTGAGCGAATTGTTTCCTTGGCCCCAAGTAACACCCATGACAATACCTGACACGAGGCACATCGCGAAAAGAATAATGAAGTTGTAGATGACGTTCCAGTTCAAATCGCGAGCCATCCTTGCTCGCTTGCTTGGGGTTTCACCTGAGTTCAGCATAATCTTTGACTGCAGACCAGTGAAAACCACCACACCAAGGACCCATTCTGTATTTTGTAGACTACAACCGCGCAGGGCGACATTGTTGATGGTGATGGGCTCCACCATATCTCTGGGGGGACGATCAGGGTGCTTTGGGTCATGTTGTCTCCATTTAATGGCTCCGTTGTACTGATAAAGATTGGCGTGGGGCGACTCGCTCTCGATTATGAATTCGGCCTTTTCACAGTCCCGGGCATGCTTAACAGAGCGTCCGCAGTGCAGTGCTTGTCTAACCTTCAAGTTCGTTTCTCCATCAAGGTTCTTCGTTTCAACGTAACAAGCCCCGTCCGGATCAGATGTTGACAGAATAACTATGTCGGCCGGCATTTGTTCCTCATTATATATCCGAACAAAATCACCGACCTGTACATTTTTCCAATAGTCTCGTCCGAATCGCGCCGTTCCAGGACTTCGTTTTGTCTTGTTTAGAATGCTTCCATAGTCGCGCGCAATGGGCGCATCGACATGCAATAATTCGGGATTCTGCAGGCGATCTGTTGGTGAGAGACTGCCACTGGGATCCCTCATCGAAATATCACGAGGTTGTTGGTCAGGGTTGGGTGAGGGGACGGGTGTCATCTGGATCCCACCACCTTCGAGATGCTCGGATTGGAAAGAGGAGCGATGGGAATAGACCGACATCCTATGAGTCGTCTCGATCGATGGTCGCGCCGGTCCTAATTCATCCTTATCTACTTCAGCGTTTTTCCCCTTTTGAATCCTTTTTGCCCCTCTATATGTTTTTACAACTCCTCGTGTGGCTGCCTTTTTGATTCTGCGCCAGATGGAAATGTTATCTTCTGTGGAGTTGACATTGTTCCAGTCAAGCAGCCGATGTATCGGGGAATTGTTCAGCTCAGTATCCAGTACCGTTCTTCTCCAATCTTCAATGCCGTCCTTGATGGCAGTGATCGACAAAATAGCAATTAGAGGAACGGAACCAAGGCCCGGATTGTCGGCACCGAAAATAGGGAAAATCTAAATAGATAAAAAAAAAACCAATCAGCGTTAATTTTCCTTTATGCTATCGGGCAAGCGCTGGGAGACACTTACACTCAAAATAATGATGAACAAGAAGTAAATATTGGCAATATTCTGAAACTGAAAGTACAAGTTCTTCGGAATGAAGCTCAGCGGCGTATATTTAGCCGTCCTGATCTTATTGCGCGCGAAGCTGTCAAGAAGGTTCCCATTTTCATCCTTGGCTTCATCGGGGACGGGGAGGTTGAAGTATATCGTCCTGAGATTCTCGGCGCCTTCAACTCGAGCTAGCTCTCCTGTCGACGAAACTGCGGACTTTCGTTTCTCATTTGTCGAGCTTATCCTTCGATGGAACCTGTCCATGATAGAAACGCGTTTTTTCACACCACTGGCGCCGGGCTCTCGTTGGGTGGCCCATCGCATCCGCCGCATCGGTTTCGAGATATGCGACTCATTGTCCTCACCAAACTGTACAACCGCCATCACGGGTTAACTTGGTGAACACGACATAAAATCCGGGGTGTATACTCGAGCAAATCGCAACGATTACTCGAGGGGAGAATATGGAGATAGCGGTGCGACGAGGAAGGCGAAAAGAATCGGTCTTGAGTAAAACTGGAAGGTCGTGTTTTCGACCAGATGCGGTTCGAAGAGGGCGATCAGGGGACCGCCAGATGCAAGCGAAAGGAACAAATTAAGAATAGGAATGCGTAAAACGTAACGAGTGGTCCTGAGTCTGATCCGGAGAGTCCGTCGACAAAGCTCTGCACGACACAGGGGGAAACGTGAGGGTGAAGGGGTCGTGGGAGGGGTTTTTGTAAGTATGGGAACGAACGGATGGGTTAGTAAGGGGATAAGGCAAGCACGGCGACAGCCATAGAGATTCCAGAAAGACCAGCAGATATTGAAGCGCTTGTGGAATCGGGATACCGTCAGAGCGGAGTGGTTGAGAGCGTGCGGGCGTGGAGAGAGGAGTAAAGGACACCGTTGGAGGAAGAAGATTTGGCGATGCGAGGAGTTTTGGGCGGAATTGGCAGGAAGGCTCTCGTGTTATTTTTCGGGTTAGCTGGCTCGCAATTGGTAATCCATACTTAGTCTTACATAACTTTCAGCCGGCTGCAGCGACTTTGCTTGGCCAGCAATACGTAATCCTGGTATCCGGGAGCCTTGGTACTAGTACGGAGTAACTGGTAATACGATTACTAAGTGCCCATACAAACTCGTACCCTGTCGTCATCAAACGGGGGCTGGTTGCAACTTGCCTCCAGCTGCTCATCTTAATTTGGAACCTCCCGAAAACTCTGCGAAACTCAACCATACAGACAACAGACAGTACGGAGAATATATGCCATTGCCGGCGAGCTCGTCGATCAGTCGGCGGCTGAAGCCTGAAAACCCGAAATATTTTCAAGCTGAGCCTTCCAAAACTTAAAGGTCAATCCTGCTGCGCTAGACTCAAATTTAGCTGGCTGGATTATGCCGGCGCGGATGTGAGCATAACTATTAACCCTGCACAAAGTCGGTCGCTAAAGGATACCCCTTTACGGAGTACTTGATATATTAATACCCGCTTGCCAGCCTCCGTGCAGCTCTGGCATTGAGCACCAAGCATCCCAGCGTCGCATCTTACTGAAAGTCGTTGCCTTCCGCGCTGGCTGCCATGTGTGTAAGCTCATGGTTCTCACAGTCCTTATTTTATACTCCCTGGGCATATTTTCATTCGTCATGCTAAACGCGGTTGCCTTTATCATCCTCACCTCAGAACCCACCACCGGGCCACCGAGGCTCCATCATCCGCAAACGCTTTATTATGGAGTCGAATCGCCGACTTACCGTTGGCCAAGAGCAGCTTTATATAGGACTCGGCACTCCGTACCTGACAATACGATACAGTCCAGGACCCCCAGACCCGAAGCATCTTTGTCTGTACACCAACAAAAAAAATTTACCTAAAAGATTAAGTCATATGACTTCAATAACTAGTTATATCAAATCACAATTATAATTAGTAATAGAAGCGTAGTAATATATATATATAATAATATTAAGAGTTAATATATAATTTTTAGAGTTAAAATTATATCTAAAAAATATTATATTTTAAAGATATTATTTTTATTAATGTATTTTAATGTATTAATATATGTAATTTATTATCTTTCTTGAAAAAATATTATAAATTAATTAATAAAACTTATATTTAATATTTAATTTTATAGAGTATTTTATTCTTATATTATTCTGGTTTAAAGTATAATATATAATTTTTTATCTTAAAAAAGCTAATTTTACATATAAAAATTGAAAAATACAGAATATACTAAGTTTAATTAGATAAAAATTGAAAAACAATAATTACTACATTAAAATTATTTAATAAAATAAAATATTTTATTTAATATTTTTAATATAATTTTCTATTACAATAGATTACATAAGCAGTTACATGAGAATACATAACTTAACTGAAACTAGTTACTTTTGGTTGTAAAATGGCCATTGTACGCTGACTTCCTTGGCATGACAGTACATACATCCAGAGTTACTGTTGCAATAATAATCTAAACACACCCATCTCAGTGATTCCCAGTGTTAAGGATGCAACAGCAGAAGGGGGATTGTGGCTTCCAAAAAACCTGTGACAATGGATCTTTGTTTAGCTCAAACTTCATGCATCCTATGTTTGTGAAACATCATGCTGTGGCTGGTTAGGGGCACCCTTTCACCTTGATGAGAGATTATACATAATACACAGTCCTTCTAGGGGTCAAGATCAATGTTTGCGAGAGCAAATACAATGGGATTGTTGTTCCCTGGTCAGAGACAGAGTGTTCCTTGAGGGGGTCTGGCAGTTCTCCATGATAGCCAAGACTCCAAGAGTCCCTTGTATGTATGCCAAGCCGTTGGAATTAAGATGCAAATGGAACAAGGTACAGGACCACAATTGCCAGTTGCACTGCACCATGACCTTGACGTCTCAGGCGATGGTGTTCTGGTTAAAAATGATCGCCGTGTGACCCAATGGAGATAGGTCACTGGCTGTTGGGTGGGATTCCTATTTCCAGCAAGCTCAGCCTCAGCGTCAGCACCAGCATCAAACACTTAACCCCAGAGAGTCGATCTTTTCTACACTGCTATCTGCCAACTAACTCTTAATAAATCCTTTGGGCTGGGCATGGGCAGTGCAGCGCGAATGGTTCTTTCTTACATGTACATACATACAAAGCCTCGTTCGCTTTCTGTAACTATCAGTAGGACAAAAAACCCTCGAGGTGAAAGGTGGTCATCTACCTTCATTTATTACCTGTGCAGTTTTATATACTCGTTCAACGCGGCTTTCATTTTACCAGTACGCGGAACGTGCATTCAAGGATATCCGCAAAGTGATAGCCGATATTTATATTAATCACGTGGAGTGTTCCGCACTGCTCCGGATGCATGGTCATAATAATCAATTCCTCAACTAACGACCGCAGGGAGCGGCCACATAAGTATGTAGCGAGCGGAGCGAGTCGTGGCAGACTTGTAATTTTTAATATATACTCTTTTCTCAAAAGATAGGTGCTTTTCCCCCTCTTCCTGAACAGGATATGAGTTTCATACTCAGCCCCAAGAAAGAAAGAACGGGAATTCCAATGCGTTTCAAGATTGCATCTTAAACCCTGAACCTTGCTTGGCCTTTATCTCCAATGAGATGGCTAGCTGGTTGGTTGAACCATACATGTACAGGTGTGTTGCCGAGAGTCAAAGCGACGGAAAGACGGACAAGTCCCTTCCTTTTCCTCATGAGCTCCTGGCATTCTGAACCTGTGGTTCCTGGAAAGTCTATCCGTGACTTTTTTTCAGCCCTATGCACGAATGTGGTTGGGAACTTGGAAGCATCTAGATTCCAACGCCACATTAAAAGTACTTATCTCTTTCGCCATTCGGACGCACTGATACTCCAAACACAGCGGTAATTCTCCGGCATTTTACTCATCAACCTTATTTGTGGCTTGTCTTTGGTAGTTTGATAGAAGCATCCAGGCTATGTTTAGAAATCAAACCCTGAGACAGGCAGGTATTATTGGATCTGGCTTCGGCGGCATAAGGCTGAGCAGGCTATTGTTAGAGGCGTAAGCAAGTGACACCAAAAAGGGTAGAATGCGCCTCCTGGCGGCAGATCGGTGGATTCTTTGGGAACATGTGCTCCGTAGGATTCTCAGTGTTACCATTTACTACTGCAACTAAGTACGATCGGTTGTACTCCGTATTACTTTCACAAAGCTGCATCAGATATGAAAAGTAGAACGCTTTTTCTTAATCCGACTAACCAAACTTTCGGCATGTACCACGCGCTCAAAGCAACCGTGCCGATAACACATACTCGTATAGTTTTTTTTGTAGTGGAGCGCATTGCCTTAGTAATCGCCAATTAACGAAACTATCACGTGATGTCGCGATATTGGGCTAACGCGTCGGAGCTGGCGTTGATGATCCCAGCGACACGGACAAAGGGTATAGAACCTCAACTCAATATATTGGTATGATTAGGAGAGATGTCAGAAAAACGTGATATTATGAGCTACTTCAAGCAAATGCCCGCTCCCCAGGGACAGAATGACCGGCGAATTACCACTCTCCAGCCTGATGAGCAGCCCAAGCTCAGTGATCTTCAATCTTCATCCCCCCTCAGTCCCTGCCCCTCGACCATTCGATCACAGCTTATTTCACCTATTCCGCTCCGACAAAGTTCGCATTTGAATAACGCTTTGTTGTTTGATGGTGCTGGTTCCTCCGTTGATGCTGGAAATTCGGTAAACAAAGACGAGCCACAGCAGCCCCCCACCTCCTCTTTTGGACCCAGTTTTGGATCTTTCTCGCAGAGAATCATCAAAAACGGAAAAGAAGTTGTTATCAGCTCTGATGGAGAAGATACAGAGTCAGTATCATCATTAGATGTCGATGACCTTTTAGGGCAATTCATCAATCCTGCTTCCAAACCGGCCACCATGCAGAGCTCGCCACGTCTCACAAAGTCCCACAGCAATGTTTCTTTAAGGTCGCAATCAGGGACGTCATTAGGCCCGCGTCCTGTAAAAGGGAAACCTCTTTATGCGCAGAAGCCGAGCAAATATAAGTTCTCGCTGGATGCACTGGTGCATGACGCTTCGGATGACAAGAAGGCAGAAGCGAAGGTTGCAAAAGCCAAGCTAGACATGGAAGAAAGTCCTGAACCTGCTTCTCGTGCAAATGACACGATTGACCATCGAAATAAGAAACTGCGCGATGATCTTTTGACTCTTGCGGTTGGGGATGATGCAGACCCTGCGGCAATTCAGCGCCTAAAGGACGCAGTGGCGAGGACGGAAGCATTCGACCAAGGCAAAACTTGGGAGTTCTTTGAGCATATGCAGCCTAAAGAATCGGAACCAACGTTTCCTCAGAGGTCAATACTTCCTGGGTCATGGGAAGCGTGTCTAAAAGGTGAGGTTTCGGATTCATTGTTCAGATTTGTTGCATTGGCTAATTCCTCCGCCCAGAGCCTTCGTCGCGGGATCGGGCATTCTTGTCTGGAATGGTAAGGGAGACGCTGTCAGCTAGTTTTCTGCCGGATGAACTACTCTTCTGGATTTTACAATCTGGTTTGTCTATCCATCTCATTGTCTTATTATAGCATTAGTAACTGTATAGCAGTGCCTATCGAACCTCGGGATAGCATAAGATATGCCTATTGCAGCACATTGAAAGTCCGTTGTTATCCACTTTACCCATGCTATATATTTTGAGATAGTAACTGACATTTCCAGTAGCGTGCATCCGCGGAGCGAATATCCTCACTTCTATGCCCTGCATATATCGACCAGCTTTTCCAGAGCCTTGGTGCCAAACAATCAGCTCTAGCCACTTCTGAAGCAGTTGTGCCTGGTTACTCTGATTCTGATAGTATGTTTAATTTATTCTAATGCCTAAGGAGAGCTATCCAACTAACCTTGATCTAAAGAGTACAAATTACGAGACCATAAATACCTCCTATCTGTGCTGGACGTCCTTAAAGGGCTTGCAGAAAAGTAAGAGTTCATCAGAGTTCGACGAATAGGGATTTGATTAACCGGTTAATGCAGGTTTAATGGCGACACCCGCGAGCATGCGCTTAAACTCGCTATTAGACTTGCTCTTGACGGGACGACAATGAGCGACTGTCTTGTGTGCCCAGAGGTGCAGGAAACAATAATATCATTGCTTGGAGAGGCTGATGAAAACCCTACCGATTTAGCTGTGAGCCACATCCTTCTATTGCCCTCTTCTACTTTGGCTATTCGAGAAGAAAAAACTAATCACCAGACCCACAGCTCTACGAGATCTCAATGCACATCTTCAAAACCATACAAGATGTGATCCTACAAGCCCAATTTCTCAAACACCTAGTCCCCACAACCCCACGACTCGCCCTCTTCAAAGCCCGTCTCGCCCTCTCATTCTTATGCCGCGATCCCTCCCCCCTTGACAGACCCGCCAGCCACTTCTTTGATCTGGACCTAATCACTGCCCAACTGCGCGATAAGCGCTTCCAATTCCGCCGGCAGCAATCCGACCTTGACTTCTACGACCTCTGCGCGCTAACTTCAATTCTCGACGTGGCTATCGACATAGGCACCGCCACTCCGGCCTTTGCGACCCCCAGGGAAGAGGACGAGTTCAACGCCCGCGTCGACGACTTGTCGGATTCTGTCAAGGTGATATTCTCGGGCATCCAGGTCTCCGGGGCGTCGCATTTGAAGCGGACAGAGGCGAAAGAGGCGCTACAGGCGGTACATTATCGGTTGATGTATGGGGTGAGGACGAAGCCGCGCCCGAAAAAATCGTTATTCCGCTTTTCGGCAAGTATAGACAAGTATGTGACAAGGAAAGATGTCAAGGGGGGTAAGGTGAAGGAGGAATCAAAAACTGAGGCTTGAGAAATGGATGAAATATTGAGCCCTGTCTTCGGTTTATTTGGTAGGGTCTTGTCTGATGTGGTTTAGGCCTCCTGATCAAGCGGGAGGATCTTTCCCGCAAGCCCTCCGCGCCTTGAGAACGATATATAAATGTGCCGTGTAGAATAATTAACACATGGTCGAATAGTTAATCGATATTACCTTGCTAATAAACTCAATTCAACCCAGTAAGTAGTACAATACATACAATGGGATATGATACGCAAAGAACCATATATGGTTCACTCTAATGCCATTGGAGAAGCAAAGGAACAACCAAGCCGCAGTGAAGAAACAGCGGAAGAACACTGAACATGGAAGGTTGAAAAGAAACAAAATGGTGAACCAGTGATACACAGCCGCAGTCGTAACCAAAAAAAAAAGGCAGCCTATGTGTTCCCGCTTAAGAGCATGAACAAGAATTAGGTAGGGGATGTTGCCATAAGTGAAGACTTATATACTTATGTCCGAACTTAGTCGTAGAATTTCCGGTTTTCATTCTTTCCGAATAGTGCTTCCCGCACTTCAGGGAGACCGTCGATCTGGAGTAACCGCAATCGCTCTTCGAAAGTGTTGTTGATATCGATCTTTCCTCCGCCGCCGACAATTATGACTCCACCGGCCCTACATCGCAGAGAAATGCAACAAAAAGTCAGTAATCTAGTTTTCCAACCCAAATCGTAGTCTCCAGTATAAACAGATGCAAGATATACGTACGATCCCTCGGGGAGAGGTTCGCTCTCATCAAGTTCCACCGTGACCTCCCAGCCAACTTTCTCCTTGAACTCCTTCGCAGCCTCTTCGCACGCCTTTTTCGCAATATCATAATCCTGCTTCCGCGCACAAATAGCCGCCTTGCTCTCATTCAACGCATACAACCCCTCCAATATCAGCCCCTTCAAAATATCCCGATACGCACCCTTCTTCTTACCCCCCGTGGCCGCAGCACCCACCTTCTCCCTCGCACTCTCGAACAACTCCTCCAGCAACGCCTGTCTAGCGCTCAGGACATGTAGACGGGTCTTATTCGCGAGGGTCGAGCGGGTGATTTGCTGCGACATGCTTGCCTGCTTGAACTTCTTCTCGTACAGGGTATCGATGGCGGCGGTCTCTTGGCGGACGAGCTTGGATTTCTCAATCGCGAACTCTTCGTCGGCTTTGAGGTGGATTTCACGCGCTTTTTCGAGCGCTTCTTGTCGGATGAAGGCGGTCATTTTGCGGAGTTCGCCCGCGACCTAAAGAGGAGAAGATACCATCATGGGTTTTGTTTGAGTGCTGTGTACTTGGCGTTGTGGAGAGAGAGATAAAGAGGAGTTGCTAACCTGATCGTCGGAGAGAGCATGTCTTTGAGCCATGGTGAGAACTGGATATCGGAGTAATGTGGTGGTGGTGGTGGTGGTGAAGAGGGTTGTGAGAGAGCCGTCGGTGATGGTGGAAGTTGGATGTGGGGAGAGACTGGGATGACGACAACCCGCAGCTTAGGGAAGGTAGCTATAGAAGCTGTTTATAGCGGTTTAGCGAGATGGAAAGGTAGACGAGGGATCAACAGACCCTCCAAACCCAGTAGATGAGAGTTGGCGGAGAGTAGAGAAGTAGATGTCGTGGTGGAGGAGGAGTAAGTAGTTGTTGTTGTTGGAGGATGCTCGCAATCAGCTGGTCCGAGTGCTGGGGTTCCCTGCAGGCACACGGCAGCACCAGCAGCATCATCCTCCTCCATCACCAGAGCATCTACTGTACATCTCTGCGTGCAACCACGTACTCTCGACCTCATTCCACCGTCGCATGGTGTTTTTATCTCTTTATCAGCTCTCCCCACCGGAAGCATCCTTTTACTCGATATAGTATTCTTTGTCTGCCCACTATGCCCGCTGTCGCCTGCTATCGATGATGCCATCGCTTCCTGCTGCATCCCTCACCAATGCATCAAGATACTCGAGATGGGACTCTTCGGTGACTTGTCGCCCCAGGGGAGCATTGCTGTAAGTGGCTCACAAAGGCCATCATGGCCAATCCAAAAGCACTCGTTTTCTGATATCTAAATCTCTCTAATCTCTCTCGTCGCTCTAGCTCGGAGTCTTAGTCGGCTTGGTCTCTACGAGTCTCCAGGCCATTGGGTTGACCCTGCAGCGCAAGTCACACCTTCTAGAGGAGGAGAAATATCACTATGAACTACGAAGACCTGCCTACAAGCGACGAAGATGGCAGGTAAATATGCGCCCGGCTCTGATACATCTTGAACTGCGATGCTAACAGCCTCTGTGTAGGTGGGAATGTTCATGTTCGTCATCTCCAACATTGTTGGAAGCACCATTCAGATCACCACGCTCCCTCTTCCCGTGCTCTCGACATTACAGGCAGTATGTCCAACCCAAAAGACTATTTCGCGGGGATGTGTTTGTGTGTTCATAGCACTGAAAATTGATGCATCTAGTCTGGCCTCGTTTTCAATACCATCTTCGCCGCATTGATACTCGGGGAGCCCTTCACGCGATACTCGATACTTGGAACCATACTCGTTTGCGCGGGCGCAGTTATGATTGCCACTTTTGGTGCTATCAGTGAACCTGCGCATACGCTGGACCAGCTGCTTGTTTTATTGGCCCGCCGCCCATTCCTCCTGTGGATGATTGGCACTACGATTATTGTAATCTTGCTTATTCTGGGAACTCGAATTTTGAAGATCGTAGGCACGCCATTGAAGAGCAGAGACCGGGTATCCAGACATTCCATATCGCACATTCACAGCCCTCGCATAAAGGTGCTTAGAGGCATCTTATTCGGTGCTGTTAGTGGCATCCTGTCCGCGCACTCTCTTCTGGTTGCGAAATCAGCAGTTGAACTGCTTGTTCGCACCATCGTTGACGGAGTTAATCAGTTCAATCGCTGGCAGTCATGGGCTATCCTGCTGGGCCTGGTTGCCCTTGCTCTGACCCAGCTGTATTATCTGCACCTTGGACTTAAACTCTGCAGTACCAGCATTTTATACCCGTTTGTTTTCTGCATCTATAATATTATAGCCATCCTAGATGGACTGGTCTATTTCCACCAGGCTTCCCGCCTTTCTGCACTTTCTGCAGGGCTCATTGCCATTGGAACCGTTATCCTCTTATCAGGAGTCCTCTGTCTCTCGTGGAGATTGGAAGACGTCACCGGCCGTCCTGCGGTTATGCCTGTTGCTCCTACGACAACCCCATTAACTCCCGGGATGGGCCTGCTCAATGAGCAGGTCGTCCCACCGACATATTCTGACTTCATGTACCCACCCGACGAAGAGTCCCAACCTGGGGAGCGTCAGCCGCTCCTCTACACCCCACAACCAGCCCGCGCACGCGCGCATCGACACACAATTAGTCTACCTCGTGTATCTCCGAAGGTGAGACGGAGTACCGATACCGGTACCGAAACAGAACAAATATGGGCCGAACTCGCCGATGACAGTGAAACTCTACCCAATGATCCCGATATTCTCTCTGCGCTCCCGCAATCCAGTCCTTTAACCCCTCGCTTCCACCACAGACGCCACCGCAGCAAGAGTAGCGCATTCTCCTCGGCATCGAATAGTAAGCGCAGATACTCCGGCTCTCGTGGCGATGAGAATGAGAGAAGTCCTGCATCTCCTTTGAGTAGTAGATTTAGATTAGGAACGTGGGATAACAATCGTCGAATTCGTTTCTCCCCTCGCGACACGCGGCGACGCACTTCAGCGCCGATTATTTCGCACCCTAGATCACCATATCAGAGGTTTAGAGATGTGAGTGCGGATACTAGCACTGGTGCACTTCGTGGCGAAGGGGACGGGGAGGAAACGCCTACGCCGGACCGCGCCTCGCAATCTACGGATAATATCTGGCCTGGACGGCTTGATGGGCGCCATCATCAAAGACCCCCAAGTCGGGGAGACATAGATGGCCCTGGCCCTGGTCCTGTCGCTAACCATGATAATAATATATGGGAAGCAAGTCTTCGCCGCTTAAAGCAGTGGAGTGGATTTGGGGAATAAGGAAATTTCGAAACGCTTTGCTGTTTCTTTGATGAGAGTGCACACAATGAAATCTTCTTGCCTTTTTTTCTTTTTGGGTATGAATTGTGTTTCGGTTCTGAAGGACTCCCTTTTTCCCTTCTTTTCTTTTCTTTTTTCCTTTTACTTTCTCCCTCCGTTTTGGATTCAGGTAGATGTACGAGCTGGCATAAGCTTGTATTTATTCACCCTTATAGAAATGGCTGATAGACAACCAACCATAACGCAATATCAAGCGGGGATGTTTAGAATTCGGAGTATATGCCGCGGGGGAGTGCACGGGCAAGAAGGCCCGCTGAGCTTCAGCGGCCGAGTCTGGCACTGCCTGCCTCTAGATTGAATTTCCCAATAGCCTTACTGCTGCATGTAGGTTAGTGAACTATTGCTAGTTAAGATCTGGGACATAATAAATACATATGATGGAATTTCAAGCAGATGTATATCTTCATCAGATATAATGTGTGGTGCTTTGAATCTGATGCAGTTCATAATCCATTTGGCGAGGGGCCCTATGTAGGAAGTAGCAAATATGCCTGTCCATTGGATCCTGCTGTAGATGTATCCTTTTCTTCTCTTCACCAACAATGGCTGCGACATAAGCGCGGCCATGATATGGTTGGTATATATATAGTGCTGTTCTCCCCTGTGGTCATTAATGCTTGTGAGAGGGCGGTTTATATCCATGGCGAAGACTCAATTCCTCAGTTGTCCGTGCCATTGCATTCATCACCATCCCCAGCTGTGGAAACATTAGTCTGAAACCTGCCCTCCCTGACAAGTTCGATAGTTTTCAATCCGGTGTAAAATTCTTGATGGATGGACAGTGTCAGTTTCTGATGACTGGAAAATCCCGACTCGATCGTCGTAGTTATAAAGTTCAAGTGCAGATAGTAAGACCTCTCTTCCCACCTCCCCCGGCGATTCCCATAGTCAATTATCCACCTCCGTTCGCGACGTGTTGTGCGGGACCCTATGCAGCAATGAGCAGTCGCCTCGTAGAATTAGATCAATGAATTTATTAGCATAGAAGAAAAGGAAACTCAAGAACCGACCTTGTCACGAGTTCGACTAGTGTGTACATACTATTCAAAGTACTTCCCCCTATTAGTGGTGTTGAACTAACAAAGATTCCAGGGGTAATCATAGTACGGGGTATTGTGGACTCAATGAACAAAGAACTCGAAACTCCATAGTAACTCTCCCTCAGAGGTATAATCCGGATCCGACGTGTTGTTTGTTGTTGGCCTCTTCTTTTAAACAATGTAGCTATATATATCGAACAGATGAAGAAAAATGGACTGAAGAGCATATGCGGAAGTTGAAGTAAGGAGCGCCAATCCTCCATCTGAGCCAATGGAAACTGATATCATATTCTAAGGGAGCTGGTTGATCGGAGAGGCCTAGACTACTCCCTTGATGTAGCAGCGCTGGAGTAGAAACGTAGGTGAGACCACGTTGATAATACATGTTGTGCTCACTGAATTACCAGGTACTAAATAGTATGGATATTCTAGTAGGGTCCTGGCGAACTCGAATCCTCGACGCTCCCAAAGTCGCTCCCCAAGCCTGACCCCAACAATCGGTGGCCCCACGCCGTCCCCGGACTCGGAGTGGAAGGCCGGTTTGGCCAAGATTCGTCGCGAAGTCGAAGGGTGGTACCATGATCTGATAAGGAGGGGCGGCAGGCCGGCCTTCCCACTCGAACTCTCTCGCGGCCCACCAAGTAATCGGGGAGAGTATACGGATATTATGGAATACTTGGGACAAGTACCAGGCTACCAGAAGCAGAGAAATTCTTAGATTCGCTTTCGAAAGTTCCAGCGGCGAAATCGCAAGACGGCAGAGTTATTCGCCCAGTACCAGCAAGAGCTAAGTGACTATCGACGGAATGAAGGCATAGAGGGTGATCTACAGCTACTCTTCGATGCCGAGCAGCAGAGCAAGGTGGACGAGTGGAGGGAGTACTACTACTTTGAGCACTTAAAACTAGCTAGGTTGAGGGCGAAGGTTGAGGAGGGCCGCCAAGAGCGGGAGGAACGGAAAAGACAGTGGGAGGCAGGTAACGGAGTTCCTGACATGCCAGCCGAGGTATATGACATCAGAAGCATGGAAGAAAGAGGGCGTGATAATTTCATGTTGCTACTAAAATGGATCGAGGAAGAGCTTTCGAAATTTGCTCAGGAATGCGCGATGTCTAAGGATAAGGCTCGTGAAGATACACCAAACCCTCTAGATTCAGCCAAGGTATCTGGACGGGATTCAATGTTAGAAGACATCGGATCGACCACTTCCAGCGCTAGGAAACGTGCGAAGAGTGATCGAAGGTCGAGGAGCAGAAACAAGAAGTCTACCCGGTTAGCCGCCGGACAGGTTGACGCTCCTTCCGAGACTCGGCCATTGCGAAGAAGCCAGCGGCTCATCGAGTTGGCAGAGAAAAGAAAATTACAGCGGAGGGTCATAGAGGAAGAAGAAGCAAGACGAGCAATAGCAAAATCTAAACCTCGAAGACAGCCCAAAGATAAAAAAGCGAAAGCCCGAAAGACGACCCCACAAGCACGACCGCAAGGGAGTAGAAAGTCCTAAGCCATTGGAAACGATACATTTCTTCCCAGGATATCAGGCAGGGATTCGGTAGGTAGCTTTACACCACAGGATATTCACTACTCCCTGACCAGCCGCACAATGACTCCTCAGTTCTTCTGTCGGTGTTTTCGAACAATGGCCAATCGGCACCCGGTGCGATAGCTGATACGACAGTCCACGTTGCGTTGTCCTAACTACAATGCAAGTGTACGTTTGCCCTCGACCCCGTGGTTTTCACTAGTTTTCTATCAAGGGTAAAATCAACCTTTTGCGGTACCCAAAGACGAAGCATGCGCACCCTGGATTAAGCCCCTGTGAGCTTTCAAGCCGCCGCGAAGTTAACGGCAATTCAATCGGCTTCGAATAGAGGGTCGGCTTTTCCTTAGCTACATTGTTTGTTAGATACTCTAAGCTTAAAGCACAGGAGATTTCTCGTTCAAAGGCTACATATAAATGCCTTTGATTATGCGTTCTAGTGAAAATCTCGAGGGAGACGTCAAGGGCTATCTATACGTCGGTTGGATCGATGTCAGAACTCAAGAGATGCCGAGTTGAGAGATTAGGTATTGTAAAGTTAGTTATAATGTACCATTCTAGTCTATCCTTCATTCGAATTGAACTAGAGAACTTCGTCATGATGTGCGAAGCTACCCGGCGAATATATGGCACTAGTTACATGCGGACGACTATCGAGTATTACAATCGTAAATTAGACTCTCTACCTTGTTGGTACAACGGCGAGTTTCATAATGCTGCTTGCACAAAGAAGACACACTGCATGATACCTGTCAGTGCTTCAAGGGACTAACTTGAGGAGCTCTATGGGAAATGCAACAACTTGAGCTTTGCATGCATCGATAGCCCTGAATGTAACGTGCTTGGTGGAACCAACAAAGTTAGCAACTTGAAGCGCACGACAACCTGAAACCTGCTGGATACTCGCCTTCTATCCTAGCACCGTTGGCTTTGATGTAGGGCAAATCCCAGACAGTGACACCAATCGTGAAGTTTATGGCTCCGACGATATCCCTTCCTTTCACTATTTCTAGGAACCATTATAAACTCGGGGGTGTCATAGGGACTATACTACTTCCGTAAACATGCTCGTGTACCAGTCGATTTCGTCGCAGCACTACACAGCGCGCATGGTAAAGACGGGCTGGCGACCGGTTTCTCCGAAGAAATGCCTGCCACCAGCGACAGTAAGGTTGGGCGACTTGAGAAGTATTATAGCTAGTCCCGCTTTCGAACCATGTATGGGTTTTTGTGTCACGTTTACGATGTATTCAGGAAGAGCTTAACGACTACTATTAGCAGTACATCCTTGACAATCTTCAGAATAACATATCTTATTTCTACTCCGCACTCCATAAGTTTGGGATCAACCAACTATTTGTAAAACTCATGATAAGAAGAATATATACAGGGCGGACTAGGTTATGTAGCAGTGCAGCTGGCCATATCGGAGCCAAAACCTTTCACCTCCGTGCAATGCGCATAGTTCTGTCAGCCTTGGCAAGGAACTTTTCCAGAAAAAGACAATGCGCTCAACTCTTTCATATACGAATCAAACCACGCTTAGGACCTCCATGAACGAGTGCGACCGGCACACTCAGTCTCCTCTGGCTCTGGCTCCAGCTCAGGTGCTGGAACGGTGAAATCAATGCAAGACTCGTAGGTTTGACCCTGACCAAACCAATACCACTGGATAACCTATATAAAGTATTCATATATTAGCAGACACGCCGACAGAAATAGGGATATCAGAAGCATTCAGAACGGGGAGACCTACGCATTCACCCGCCTGTGTGCATTTCCCATCTAACTCTGGAATCGTGACGCTAAAGTTTGTCTGGTCTTCAGGAAAATCTGGGCTATCTTCGGGATCGGCATATCCATCCTCCCATAGCTTCAAGAAATCGCCAACAACGGTGTTGGTGGCTGTATCGACCACGCTTACATTGGCATAGCCCAAGTGTGCAATTCGAATAAACACTTCGAGATCGACGACATCGCCTGGCTTGTACTCAAAGACGTTCTCGGTGTTATCTTCAAATTGGAAACCCTTGCAGAGCCAAAGGTTGCAGTTCTCGGCGTCGTAATCTTCATCGAGGCCGTCGGCTCGAATCAGAGCCTCGGGGTATGAGGTGTTGTCCTGCTTATAGAAGTCTACCATGGTCTGTCCGCAAACAGCTGCGGTTGCTGCGTCAGGGGCTCGAGTTGCCGGCTTCGCCAAAAGGCCGTGTGCGTAGGTTTGCACGGCGAAAATGAGCCCGACAAATGCTGTAGGTAAAAGATGCATTGTGGCAATGTTAACGATTGCGAAAGGGAGGTTTCCAATGTAAGGTATAAAGTAAGGCCAGAAGATACAAAAGTCTCGAGGTATAACAGATCATCAGAAGGGGCGAGCTTCAGCAACGGATCTCGACCATGACATGTTTATATCCGTTTCCCTTTTCTCGGGATATAAATCCGCATTGGGATGTGATGCGCGCGCAACCAGGAACAATGTTGCTGATATATTGCCTTCAGGGATGGCATCCATTTGTCAGCTATAGACAGCAATTATTAAGACTTTATAATATGTCCCTGTGCTTAAGCTTCCCCGCGTTTCCATACTTCTGCAGGTTCTGGAAGCGGACAATCGGCCAGGGCCAATTTGGGGATATATGATCTTCATCACTAAACCACAATAGGGAAAGGTGAGCGGCGATAGCGGGCATAACACTTTGTGATTGTTTCAAACATAGCAAACAAGAGCTTCTGCAGAGTGCATCCTTGAGGATCTCTGTTATTAATATCGGCAAATAGCAATACCGTTGAACATTCACATTCGCCAAAGGCAGAAGAATTTGTAATCCTTTGAAATAAAGCTGTCTTTGCTACGGAGTAGTAGCTGACATGATTCTTTTAATTTGGAAACTCATCTGTACCATTGGTGGTTCCAATGGATGTCATATTGCCCGCCAATAGCGTCGTTGTAGGATGGTGAAGTTGGAGAGGAGGAGGATAGGGGATAATCCCTCCTGCTCGGCTCGGGATTTCAGAGATCCCGAAACTAAATCACGTGGTAATGCCCCTGGCGAACCCGCGACGTGGAACAAGAAGCGACAGCATACCGAAAATTCGGTTGTAAAGTCATAGGCATGATAGGCCATTGCTGATGGTCTATTTGATCATATTGTGGTGATGTTGCTTTGGAAAATGCTAGCAATTCAGTCGCAATGCAAGCGCATGGCTCCCTCCAATTCATAGTAGTCTCCTCTGCTGAAGCCATTACCTACATAGTATTAAAGTCATCAATTAAATGAATGACTTCCTTTTTTACCCCTGCGCCTTTGGCCGTGGCTGAGGAAATATTTTACTGGTGTTATTTAACAACAGTGCTATGTGGTTCCATTACCCTGTGCTCTGTTCTTGTTGTGGATGCATATAGTGTTCTGAGAAGCCGAATATCCGCCAGCAGGATAACAGGGATAACAACAATCTCAAGACCTATAAGTAGTAGTCAAACTACACTTGTTCCGAGGCAGCAAACGAGGGAGGAAATCATGCTTGCTCTGCCTATATTTTATTCATAGCTAAGTATTATTTAGTACTTACTAAGTCAACACCGAGGCAGGGTAAGGAGATATTCGACCTATGTACAGGATGGCATCATGTGGCGTAATGGGAGAATGTATGTATGTGTATACCTAGATAAACATTACATTCAAACAGTGAGCTTTCTGTCCAAGCAGATGAGCTAAAAAAGTCTATGAAACTACACGAGTTTAGGGGGGGTATCAAAATAAGCATCTCAAAAGGGAGGACGTGTAATATTGATGGTAGTCGGAAATCATATTGCTCTCCTCATCGTAGTGGATGAGAGCGTGCTGCTAACGGGGTCATTGCGCGGCGGAATATGGGTGTTATTCCACGTAGTTTCGAACTGGCGAAGCTGGCTTGGGGGTCGCGTCCTGGCGAACGGCGTTGAATTTGGAACAATGCCGATATGCCGAGATTTGGCTTCCTGCGTCGTGAAGGCATTAGGGCAATACAGTCCGATTCTCTTTCACATCCAGTTGTCGTCTAGCAATTTTTCCAGAGCTTGCAGAGTGGCCTAGACGCCTGTAGGATGTGAGTAGCACCTAATCCATACATAGACTGGTACAGGACCAGGTGACAGCCGCAGTTGGACAGGTGATCCCAAAAGTAGCAATGTAAGCATAGCCAACATAACAACCTCTGAACAAAAGTCATGAATGAGGGCGGAATAGAAGAGATCACTATTGATCATTTCTTTGGCCTCTTCCGAACGTTCTCTTCCAGGTCAAGGGTATCATAGTCTTCAAGCCTCTCAGCACCATTGCCCTCTTCGACTTCGACTTTCTCCCAGTCATCATCTTCGTCAGATGTACGCGTTTCGTCATCCCATGAGAGCTCCAGTTTCACTATCTTCGCCCCGCCTGGCTTTAAACGTCGGTAATAACCTTCAACAACGCCATCTTGAAGAGCAAAACTACGAGCGGTATACCACTGGAGTGCTTCCTCGTTCGATTCATGGACATGGGCAGTGACAGTCCGAATATTGTAGTGCTTGACAGTCGCTGACACCGGCGGAGGGTGTGTTGGTGAAGTGTAGTTTTCCGCTGTCTTGTATATCAGAGAATTTAGAAGCGAAACAGCGATTCCGCTTCCACGGTAGGGGGCTAGTAAATGAAGCGTCTGTATGTAGAGATTGGTGGGAGTTTTGGGATGAGCACCAGGAGCGGTGGTGGAGGGAACAGGCTCTAATCGACAGCGAATACCTCCAATAACCTTGTCTGCACTCGTCGAGAAGGCCGTCGCGCTAACCTCGCTCACAGGGTGGTCATGGTAGATTGCGACGCGTGAAAGGGAGGAAATGATGGGATCTGTGATTGTCGAGGTGTAGAACGAGTTTGGGTAACGAACGGGGAGCAAAAGACCAGTGATCCGCATTAAGGATGGGATATGTGCGGTTTTCACGGGGTTTATTGTCACGTTAGGGTGTGGTGTAGGCGCCGACTCAGGGGAATGTGGGTATGGAGTGGGTTGGAATGCGGGGTCAGTACTGGAAGGTTGCTTGACGGGCGCAGGTGCTGCAGGGGGAGGTGGAACCAGGGACGCTGGTTGAGAAGACAGAATATTGCGCCTGAAGCTGGATGTTTGATCTAAGCTGTTTCTCCTGTCCTTGTTGCTCTTGTTGGTTGTAACTGGAAGAGGACTTATGGATATAGGCCCGCCTTTAGACGCGTTCGCGAAGAAAGAGTACGCCATGGGGAGTGGTCGGAGAGAGAACGTGCAAGATAAAGAGAGAACAGTAGAAAATAACAATTATGGTCCATGTATAAGGCAGAACATGAGCATCATCACTGTTATATAAATAAGTAAGAAGAATCGAAACAGACACGCTGTCCAAAAGACGATGCAGGAGAGGAAGCGATGATTTCATGCCTGCCTGATAAGCCGGGGTAACGTGACGACAGCGGAGAAATGAATGTCCGGATTAACCACGGAGATTGATAAGATAAGATCCGCCCCTGTTACGATACCGATACGGCGTAACAAACGGAAAAGAAAGAGCCGCATCGGCAACTTCCAAGCGGCGCCCACTCCACCCTGTCTCTATATAGCTACCCTTTGGCAGGGCGATGGAGCAGTGATATCGAGGTTCGTATAGGTTTCTGGTCCTGGCTTCTGCGGATTCCCCCTTCACCTCCCGCTCTAGCGTGATGATGATTTCGTTATGACCTTCCGCTAACCTCACGTCACCACATCAGGAACACCCAAGCAAGTATCGATGTCCACGTTTGAACGATATCCGCAGAGAGTAAAAGTTCGTTGGTACCGGGGTACCTGAGTACCTATTATCACTCCTTCAGTCTCTTCTTCAGTCTCTTCTCGATATCGCCATTGTCGCCTTTGAAAGGAAGAAAGAAAGTACCTGTCCTCCGCATCCGGCCTGACACACGGTGTTGCTACGAAAGCCTTCCCGTCCTTCCCCCCTGGTCCATCGAAAGACATTAATTTACGATGAATGGAGAGACATCATACTGATCGAGGCAAACAACGGTATTGGTGTAGCAAGGGGTTGTGGGGATAATACTCTGGGGTGAGCGTGGTCAATAACACGGTTAGTTTGTCACTGGATGCTATTCACTCTACCCAACTGCATTGTTGTGGGCACTATTGATATGCCCATTCAAATGCATTCACTTCACAAACTGCTGCCTGCCCACCTCCTATCGCCTTGTCTTTCTCACTTATCAGCTCTCCTTGTTTCTTGTCGCAAGCCTTCTCGCCCCAGGTTCCTTTTCACAACTTTACTGGCCATCCTCTTTTTCTCACAACTGTGCTGGTCATACTCTTTTCTCCTGCCTTTTCACCCCGAGATATCTTCACAATTGTGCTGGCCACGCTCTTTTTCTCCTCACTCTCCCTGGGTCTGCTTTCTACCACTCATTGTCGATGACTTTGAGTTCAGCGCTTTGCACTTCTCTCCCTTAAGCACACATAATTTATGCGTCATTCTTTTGGAAATAATCCTAACATGGCTGCTGAGTGGATTACTCACTTTATCGAAGCTGACTTTGACGATTCAGACGTCGAGATAGAACCTGTCAATATGGCTGGGCCGGAACCGCCAAAGATTAGTGTCGCGGACAAAGCTGCTCATTCTGCGACGATGGCGAAAGTGGTAAGTTTATTGTGGGCGTTAATATTTACGTTTTCTGCTCTAGGAGCAAGTTTTTGTGACTAATTCTCCCCTTAGATACGTAGTATCCTCGATGACACTTTCTATAATATCATACACGACATTGTTGCGAAAGTGCACCGTGAGGAGAAGATTGCTCGTATGAAATCTGCTGTGGTTGTTGCAAAGCAGCTTGCTGAGGAAGCCGCTGTTCAGGCTCAGGAGCTGGAGACGGAACCGAATGGAGCTTCGTCACAAGCTATCCAAAAAGAACGTAAACCCATCCAAGTCGAAACGGAGGCAGCAATCTACGAGGACGGGGCTGTGAACCTCAAAGGCAATCCCTTGAAGACAATTAAGGAGATAATATGCCCCACTTGTCGTTTACCGCGTCTCTTGCATCCCTTAACCGGCGTCGGTGCGCGTCCACCCCCAGACCCTTCCAAAGAGTACTGTCGGAAGCATCCTCCTGTTCTTCTAGATGGCCACGATGTGCAGGGAATTCCATTTGCGACAGACAAAC
This sequence comes from Polytolypa hystricis UAMH7299, assembly GCA_002573605.1. Classification (NCBI taxonomy): domain Eukaryota; kingdom Fungi; phylum Ascomycota; class Eurotiomycetes; order Onygenales; genus Polytolypa; species Polytolypa hystricis. The sequence goes on along the minus strand of PDNA01000017.1, from coordinate 108,342 downwards.
CTCCAACAAAGAAAAAGAAGACACAAAAAATAGAAACGCCTGGCTCCAGTCCTCCTTCCAGTCCTTCAACACAAGCACAAGTGATAGAAAAGCCGACTATCCCGAGTATCAAGTGCCCCAACTGTCCTCGCTACTACCAAGCCACAAAGTTTGGAGGCCACCTTGCCCGATGCCTAGGGATCGCCCAAAGGGAAAGTGTTCGCGAGAGTAACCGTCGACGCGGACAAAACGACGCCAGCAACAACGCGTCTTCTCAGAGTCCCGGGGCTGGGCAGCATTCGGATGACGACAATGATGACGATGACGAGGATGATGATGAAGACGACCAGCCACCACGGAAAAAGCAAAAGTCGTCCCAAGCAAATGGCATAAAGAAGTCCAGCGGCAAGCCTCAGATTTCGAGTGCGTTAAAGAACGAAACCACGGTGGACGCGCTGGAGGCACCAGCCTCGGTACCCACGAGCGGTGTCAATGGTACAAGCCAGACTGGAAAAAACAAGAGAAAGAGGGATGACACAAAGACTGGGAAGGCCAAGAGGTAGCCCGTCCTACTTCCGCTATACTATGCTCGTTTCCCACGCTCCCTCCTTGTTCACTGGCTTCGCTTTCTATTCCTTCTTCATTAGAACGGTGGTGGGGCGTTCTCTGACTTTGACTTTTGATTTTTCTTTTTGATCTCTTTCTTGAACATGTATTTTTCCCTTTTTTTTTTGGATCGGATCAAGAGTTTCTTTTTCTTTCTCTATCACTCTCATCTATTCGGCATTATATACGGTGTTCTCAGGCATTCCGGACTGGATAGGTCTTTTTTTCTTCCTTTTTTTTCTGTCTGGCGTAGGTAGTGGGCATTCTAGACCTTTTTCTTTTTTCATTTGTTGAATTTGAATTTTTCTTTCTCTTTTTCCTGTCATTTTGCTCAGTGGTATTTTTTTATGTCTTTCTTGTATTAGAGATTATGAAATGGATATGTGCTTGAGATATGTGATTGATTGATTGGAGTTGTTTGTTGGTGTTATTATCCCAGCTGCATTGATGGGGGGCGTGTGTGTGTGTTTGAGATTGGGTTAGATTCAAAGAATTAATCAATAACTTTGATGATATATCTCCATTGTTTTACATTTTGTCAGGGAAGATATGAGGTCCTTCCGAGCAACCACCCTTTTTGGCCCAGTGGTCTGTCACATTTGTCTATATGAAGTGTTACTAATATTGAAAATGTTTGGACTATACAAGCACATCCATCTACCAAGATTCTTTACTTTTTGTTTATCCAGTCAACTTATGTGACCAGTGTGCCCCTTTATATATGTCTACATAAATAGGTAATTTACATCTTCCACTGACGAGGTTTTTATATACATACATGGAGTCTTTATATATATGCATACACCTAACCTTAACTTCATAGATTGGGTAAGGGATGTAGAATGTAACAAAAATACAAAACAGCTGGAAGGCAGGGTTGTTATATATAAATAAGCTCTCAAAAAGAGGAATCACAATCAATGGAGGCCGGTGGGGAGGAAATGTACAGTACATTGGGGAAAGCCAACAAAAAAGGGGGCCAAAGAAAATGAAAAAAAGGCCGATCTGAATGAAGCATTAAGAAAAATGGCATTTCTTCCAAGAACATGCCTATGACAAATTGACCAGAACCTGTTGGGATAGGATGTTGGAAGATTGTAGTTAAAAATCACACAAGGCAAACCAGCCTAGAAGTGGAATGGCAAGAAAATTTGTTCCAAATTTGGACCCCCCTTTTCCGAAGACTGTTCTGGCGAAAAGTAGCAAATCACATAGCACGGAAGAAAGAAAAAACCATTTCAGCCTTGACTAATGTATGCTATATGGGAGATTTCGTGACCGCGTTTCCCTTTTTTTCCTTCTTTTGTACAAAAGGTTGACCCGCGGGACTATATAACCGCATACCCATTCTTCGCATCGATGAGCCGGTATCTAGCACGCTCCTTGCGGTCTTTGAGAACCATGGCGACGCAGAGGAGTAGGATGGTATCGATAGCTGTAGATTTTGTTAGCAAGCGGAGAAATATATTTATAAAAGAAAAAGAAAAACTCACCGACGACACCAAAGTCAGCTGTAAAGATAACGTCTAGGTAGCTGTTGGCGTGGTTCGAGAAGGGCCCTACGCATCCCTCTTTTTGCGCGGCGACAAGAGACGTCGGGCATGTCGGGTCGACTTGAAATGGTGGTGATGTGCTGTTTAGATAGCCGCAGCAGTTGAACTGTGTCAGGAGCAACAAGTGTTGTATGGTTAGCAAAAAGCTGGTAGGATTAAGTTACCCGAAGTAAAAGAAAAGAAAAAAGAAAAAGAGCGTCCCCTCCACAAGGATTCCGTGACATAAGAAGTAAAATAAAGAATCAAAATGCTCACCTTCATCTGGAGCATGCTCTGTATCTCCGGCGTCTGCTGTCCCCACATAACCCCTAATTTCGATCTTGTCTTCAGAGTTTCGAACCAAATCGACAGTCCCAAACCAAGTGTAAACAGGCCACACACGACTACCAGGTAACCATGTAGCTTCAGCCATAGACGATCGTTGGGGAGTATAATTGCAGGCAACGACAGGGCAGTTGTGACGAAGACCATGACCGCATTGGCGATTGCAGCTGTACCATCACTGTTAGCTTTACCAAAACAATAATGACAGAACGTCTGTTTTAACGACGACTTTGGAGAGAGAGAGAGTGTGTGTGTGTGTATGTGTGGGGGTGTGAGTGAGTGACACGTACGATTTAACGGGCAATGCGAAAGTAGCAACACCTGCGCGACATTATCTATCGTCACCGTTCCAGAAATGTGCGCTTTGCTGATGAGTGCAACTGCGAGGAGAAGAGCACCACCGAGCACGAACAGCCCGTCTGCCGCAAGGTACGTAAGAAAGACGTAATTGACCATAACTCTTCGCGATTTTCTCAATAAAGGTCCTCCCTCACTTATCCTATTTTTCCTTATTTTCCTTATTTTTTATTAACTCTTTCCCTGCCTCAAGCACTCAACAAACTCCGACTTCGTGAATGCCTAACCTAGGTGAAGTGTGCTGGCACTCCGCCTTTCCCCCCCTTCCTCAACTTCCCACGAAACGGAGATGATAGTCCTGAAAGTCGATGTAGGCAGTCGGTCGACGACGACGAAAAGAGCGCAGTTGATATCGTAGAAAGACGCTTGACGACCAGCGCCAATGATCCAAAAGAGGCACAAGGAGAGTATCCGCTAGACGAAGGGACCAAGGCCCTGGGTGATTAAATATACGTAAAAAAAGGTCTCTTCGTTCCTCCCCCAGAAAAAAAAAGCGAGCGTGTATGTTTAAACTTCTTCTACCCTGCCATCTGCGCGATGGATAGAAAGGAAACTGCAGGATATGCAAGAAACGAAAGAAGAGATAGCAGCAGCAGCGGGAAGAGGACGAGGAGGAGTCAAAAAGCTGAGAAGAAGCCTAGAGGGTGAGAGACCAGGCAGTGGGGCCAGTGTCGAGAAGATGATACCGGCGTTGCGTTTAGTTCAACGGCGCACGGAAGAGTAAGCGGGAATGCTGCCTGATGCAAAGCTCGATGCTGTTGTTTTTCAGATTCTCACGGCCGGTGTTGTCGCATGAGTGGTTCACCTTCATGGAGACGGTGGGGTTGGTCTGCTACAGAGGCGCAACCGCTGGAGTTTCAAACCCCCTGCTCGACCAGCATCATTGCCCGGCGGTTAGCAGGGTCCAATCACAGAGCTAGTTGCCGTTATGGACAGAGTGGCTGCAGAATTTACAAGCTCTCATGACTTCTACATAGGATAGTCGATAATTAGGCTATCCATCTGATGGCCAATTCGTCCCTTGAAGCTGTCAAGCTGCAGAGCTCTGGTTGTTGATGATGAAGTTGGGGTAAGATAGGGTTCGCGAGAGTGGAGTAACTTTTGACAGGAGTGACACTAAATTCCAGGGCAGGCGTGCCAAGACAGGCTATCCGAGCATCTCATACAATAATAAAATCATAAACTACAAAGCACTAGTACAAGAAGCTCCCTTCCGAAGTTGAGCCGAAATGAGCGTCTCTGAAAACAAATAGGATGTGTTCCGGTGGGGCGCCTTTTCCATCATAACTTATAAGGGGTATCCAAAACATGCAATGTGCCTAAACAACCATTTCCCCTTCTCTGCATGTTCCAGCTTGCCGGATACCACAAACGGCAGGTGGAAGCGGACTGATGGCCTTCGATGTCCTATTATCCGCCTCTCAAACATCCCTCCTTGTGGTTCTCCCATCCGTTGGTTTCAATTCACTTCCATAGGCTCATGTGTCGCGGGTAGACTTGCCCCCGTCACCTCCTTCGGCCAGGACAGCCAGGGCTGCCAACCCGCTCCCACCGAGGTTTCAATCTGCTTCACGAGATAGCGTGCCCATCCCTTCATGTACCATTGGTCATCAACCCGTTGAAGCAGAGCCGCATAATACGCTAGAATCACCAGCGCCTGCGGTTTGCGCTCCTCGAGGAGTGTCAGATAAGGCTGCGGGATCGCAATTGGCCACACAAAAATAACTGGAACAAAGTCCTGTTTCCGTTCTGTCAGAATTGACACCTGAGTGTACGCGTTGAGCAGCTCGTGGACGGCCAACGCGCATGCAGTCGCAGCCGGTTTCTCTTGCGCTAAGCTATCACTCGAACACAGCTGGAGTAAATCTGTGACTTTGTCGCAGTCACGCACAGCGTGAGACGCGGCTGTTTCATGCATCATACCCTTTTTGAGTAGAGGAGCGAGGAAACTTCTAGATAAGGTTTCCCACTGGGTTTGGACAACAGAATTGCAACCGCGAACCATGTGAAACCAGTCGAGGATCTCCTTCTGGAGGCCTATGTATTCGGGGCCTTTGGGCGCCGCAAACGTCAGCGCTACGATGATGCAGGAGAATGCAAAGATAGCGACGCAGTTGGAAGGGTCGACGCGGTTCAGCGCTTCGCGGAAAGATTCGACAGCGATGCTTTGGTGATTGGACGCCCTTACTGCTAACGAATCTTGCCGGTTCGGACTCAAATAAAACATATGAAGCGCGGACACCGCCAGAATTCCTCTGAGAAGAAATTCATGCTGGAAACCGAGCTGGACAACCTGGTTCTGCCATAGCCCATGCTGGTCTGGCCCTGCTCCCGAAGGTAGTGTTTTGAAGGTGACTGTCGTATAGTGGTGTAGAAGCTCGAGATCGTTCACGTCTAAACCAGCCACGGAGACTGTAGGAGGGATGTTGGCTGGCGATGGAATGAAGGGAGAGGCTGTAGACTGCGGAGAGGAACTCGATAATGGTGGTGATAACACTGTCGACACGGCTATTGGACTGGCAGCGGCTGAGATTCGACCGGCAAAATCGCATTCAATCTGGCGTCTGGCGCAATTCGAACATTGAGGACCGCGCTCATCACACTAGAACCACGGACCAGGCACACAAGTCAGTTCACAACTCTTGTCACAGCATGGTAGCTGTTTCGATATCTTATCGCGTCCAATTGGAAATTGATTATGGTATTTACTTTGATGCGCCGTGTTTTGCACTGACTGCAGCCATTCCTCGACTTTGTGTGCGATCGTCGACCCCCCATGCTCACGATTAGCTACTGAAATGGCGTCAACGCATGGCTCGGGGAGACTTCCAGATCTCTGGGGAAGTTTAGTGCCCCACGCTCTCCCCTCGGGCTTCAAGCGGTGGGATTCTCAGAAATATTTCACGAAGCGTATTATTGTATCGATGGGAGAGTGACGTTTACCATCGCGCAGAACATTTCTCTACCTTCCGGAGCGAAGAGTCACGCCCCTCGTATCAGCTCATTTGTCTCTGGGGGAGTTTGCCAGCTGGGGTCCAGCCCCGGTCAGCTACTTACGGCACGTGATGTAAAGCGAGATGAACCCTGAAATTGTTGTGGTATTTATTATTAGCAACGGCTAGCGATGTATCTTGCACTTCTCAATATTATCGGAGAGTTCTGGAAGGTGTTCGACCGTGGAATATCTTGCTTTTAATATGGAGGCCGTTACATATAAAGTGGCCGATAGTTGTATCTATTTTAGCCGGCTGCAGTCCCTTTGTAAAAGGAAACACAGAAGCAGATCTTGCCCGTTATTGTGACCTGACATGCTGAGACCCTCTCGACAGGTTCGATTCCTATTGGCGCACGTTCTGGACCGGGCAGTGCTTAATTTTCTCTTGAACGCATTTAGTAAGCGGCTTGAAGAGACTAACTTAACAACGCCGTTGGTTTATTCGCACAGGCTCGCTGGTTAAGAGACTCTAGTAGAAAAAACTCAGTAAGAAATGCTTTCAATGTACGTAGGGAAGAAACCATAATTGATTGATCAATGATCGCAGCATCGAGAGTGTCCGTGAACTTAGGGTACGGGATGTGGCATTATAGCCTGTTCCGTGCAGCATAGGAGGACTCACCGTTTAGTGGATCCAGAGTGGAACAGGCTAACAAGGGCATTAGGCGTTTCGAAAGTGGAAGCAAGAGTGAGGGACCAATGGTGATGGTGCGTGTTTGATGTGCAGATAGCACAGCTGTAGTGTAATAGGGATATCCCTTGAAGGAGTGTATCGACGATGGCTCGCTTTGTATCCTTCGATGCTAGTGATTACGGGGGTTGTCGGAGAAGTGAAGGTGTGGGAAACTAAACAGCCCGCGTGCATTAGGCCAGATTGTCGAGTGTTTGAAAGTTTGCGCTGTTGCGCTGTTGCGCAGTTGCACAGGTGCTGGCTGCTGGCTGCTGGCTACTGAGCAGACTTCTCACTCTCATTGTGATTCTCAGCGTGAAGTGACAGTGAGAGAGCTGGATGGATTGGGTTAGGCCTGCTAACCCACCCGGTTGCCAGAAAGAGCGGAGTGCCAAGACCGCCTAAGTCGGGAACAGTAAGAGGCTGACGTGACATGTGACCCAATCCAGACGCAACAGTCCAGGATTGCGTTACAAAGGGGAAGGTGGCCTTCGCCTCCACTTACTTCCACGACCTTGCTGCTCATTGACGGGCCATATCACGGCCGCTTATTTGCTGACTGGGCAGTATTCCGCAGTTCCACCACCTGCAGCTGCTACCGCCACCCGCCGCGCCGGGCCGACAGATCAGCCGAGGCCCACCATTCCCTTTTTCTTCTAGAGCGCCCTTCCCTCGTTCTCAAATCCCCCCCCCAATCCATCGCGACCTTACCCAAACCTGTGCCCCCAATACTGCCAACGCGTTACTCGATTCGGCCTGCCCTTCGATCTTCACAAACATCATTCCTCTTTCGGCACCTCGATCTCGAACTTCGATCCTGCTTGATATTCCAACAAATACCCAACTCTCGAGCCCTTTTTCGCCATTCATACATTCGCCGCTATGGCTGACATCACTGCCGTCGCTGAGGAGAACCCGTCTCCGACCCAGGATGATCTGATCCCCGGCGGAAATGGTGCTGTCGACAATCGAGGCACCAAGCGAAACCGGCCCAGCGCCGCGGACGAGGACGACGATGATGATGACAAGCCTGGCCGTGAGCGCCGCAAGATCGAAATCAAGTTCATTCAGGATAAATCGCGTCGCCACATTACTTTCTCCAAGCGGAAGGCTGGCATCATGAAGAAGGTAAGGCGTGCATACTTTCTACCCATACTTTCTCACGCCACCACATGGTGACACCTTGGTCTACCCGCCTCTCTCTTTCCTATCGCTTCTCGCGCGCGAGAATTCTTGATTTCCACAATCTTTCGAATCGGCCGGTGTGCTAATTCTATTTTCAAATTCTAGGCTTACGAACTGTCTGTTCTTACTGGAACCCAAGTCCTTTTGCTTGTCGTGTCCGAAACTGGTCTAGTTTATACCTTCACAACCCCGAAACTCCAGCCACTGGTGACCAAGCCCGAGGGCAAGAATCTTATACAGGTATGTTTGTCTGCTGGATATCGTGCTGAGCGATTCTAACGTGTTGGTCTCTCTCTCTTCTTACAGGCGTGTCTCAATGCTCCCGAACCCACTGGCGCCGAGAATGGCGTCGAAGTCCCCGAAGTGCCTGCTGAACCATCGGACGACGTCACTCACGGCACTGTCGGTGCCCAGCAAACAAATATCCCTCCTCGCCCCGGAATGCACCCTGGATACATGACCAGCGAGCAACAGCAACAGATGGCATACTATCAGAACCTCCAACAGCAACAACAACAACAACAACAAGCACAAGCTGGAGGTCAGTATCCGGGTATGCCAGTTGGTGGACGTTTGCCTCAACAGCATCAGCCCACTGCATGATTTCGGTTTTCCAGCATCTTTCCATTTTTCCTCTTCCCGTTGGTTTCCTTTACGGCGTCAAGATCCCTACAGTTTATTTTTGGGCCTCTAAAAAGTCCCTTCCTTTTTGTGTGCATCTCTATTTTGCCTCCTTGATATAATCCCCCAGCCCCTTGATTTGATACCCAGCTGCGCGAACCACGACGCAGCCGCCATGATTCACCGCCTCAATTGACCCCGCCAAAGGTCAATTTCTACAGTGGCTGTTGGTATTCATACTGTCAACGTCAATGGTTCCGCCGATCCGAGGGGAAAAGCGGCTGGCTTGTGATCATGACTCGTCTTGCCTGCATCGCTTTTCTTGTTACCCCCCTGTTCACTCTCTTCTTATCCCACCATACGATCGCCACTGCCACTAACTGGCCCTTTCACAGAATGAAAAGAAACAAAAGGGCCACGTCGAACTACCTCTCCATCAAAGTCTCCTTTCATCAACGTGGGATAGACCGGTGGAAGCACGGGTGTTAGCGGTGTAATTTGGAGGCGGGGATTTGTCTTCCAAGCTGTGTTTTCCTCTGCGCGTCTGCGCGTCGCTGTTGTGGGCAATTGTGGGTTTCTTTTCTGCTTTAAACGAGGTTTATATCCCTATTCCATCTCTGTTAGTGTTTGCCCTTCTTTTCCTTTTCCCTCGTCTTTTTATTTTTTGCCTTGCTTGCTATTATATCTCTTGTCAAGGAGCAGAAACATCTTTGATCTTTTCATCTTTACCAGCTGGGGCGAGGGTCATTTTTGCTCATGTGCTTTGAGCTTTGGGGGTTCTTTATACAGCTTTCTGCTTTATACATGGAGGATTGTGATGGGCTATTGTCTTTATGTTTGCAATGTCTTCTCTCTCTGTGTTTTTTTTTATTTGTTCTCTTTTTTTATCAACTTGCTGGCGATGGACGGAGATATTAAGGAAATGGGAAAGGGCAATTGGTATTTGTTTTATTTTTATTATTATTATTTTTTCTCTTTTTTTTGTGTCTCCATCTTTTACAAAGTTGTGGCTGGGCATATTTGAATTTAAATGGCTTTATTTATATCATCTTATCATCCATTATTATTTGATGTTTGATGGGCACGAATGGTCCTCATACTTGGGAAAATATTGAATCTGCCAAAGCGTCAACTCGTACTAGTGTAGATGCATGTATCCAACACATACAGATGCCAATTTGTTTTCTTCAGTAGTAGTAACTATTTATTGCTCTTCTCCGCTGAGCGACTCGACACCCAAGGCCAAGGCACCAATATTCAGCTGCACCAATCATATCGAAGCACCCGCAACATCCGCCCAACTGGTATCAAACGTAATGGATATGAGAAACCTCAACTATGATTGCAACAGAATGCTCCCTTTATACATGGGTTGCTATGAAGCTGTATGATTTTATTTGCTGTGCCATAGATACGTGAGATCTGGTTGCAGGGTTAGAAGTGCCCTGACAAGCAACTCCCCCTTTGCCTCGGCTCGCTACATCTTGGATCTTTGAGCATCAACCCAAGACGACCCACCCTTGATTGGAACGCAGAGTAAGCTACAAGAGAAGCAAAAAGCTTGTCATTGTGCCTCTGTACATCCTGGATATCTCGTGGCTTTGATGCATTCCTTGAAACTTTAGCATCCTTGCGCCAAGTCAACCTAGTCTGGAGGCCCACCTTTTCTATCTACCTACCTACGTCAGACTCATTGACCGAAAGTAGAGCGACATTTATCAATGACTTTCTTCTTTCTACAACTTCACAATGTCAGGTACAAGCTTCGGCATACCCCTCTCTGCGCCGTCTGAGGGCCAGTATACATCCACGCCACCCGTACCCCAGGCCAAACCTCCACGTATCCTTGCTTGTGTGCTCTGCCAGCAGAGAAAAGTCCGCTGTGACCGCAAAAATCCATGTAACCATCCCCCCCCCCGCCTCCTCCCTCCTCCTCCTCTCCTCTCCTATATAATATTCTCCTATTATATACCATCTTACGGACCACTCCTCCTAACATTATCAAGGTTCAAACTGCATAAAAGCAAAGGTCGACTGCGTGACCTTGCCCGTTGCGCCCCGTCGTCGCAGACGTCGCCCACCTGAAAAGGATCTTCTAGACCGATTGAAGAAGTATGAAGATCTGCTCAAGCAGCATGGGGTACAGTTTGAGCCGATGAGTGGTAGTAGTGGTGGTGGTGGTGGCACTTCTGCACAGAAGGAGACGGATCTTTTATTGCAGGGTACTAGAACTAGTGCCCTGCAAGAGACGTCGGATGGAGAGTGTGAATACCGCAAGATGAAGAAGTCGAGTAGTCTCAGTGCGGATACGGAGTCGACAGGGAATATTGGTCCGTATCCGAATAGGAAGTGAGTTTTTGGTTTAACCACCCCTCTTTCTTTTGGTTTCAGCGTGGGGAATTTTGGCTTAAGCTGACGTTTTTTGATATGAAAGGGCATTTTGGGCGGCTCTGAATCAGGAGGTGGGTAGTGTCTTTTACTCCTACTTTTATGCTGTATTGGTCTGACTTTGTGGAACAGTTTCGCGACCCTAAGCAGATTGGCGACTCCTCCGATGATGAGGCTATCGAGCCCACAATGATACATAATGCGTGGGACCAGTTATACGATAACAACGACCATATTCTATTCAGTTCCGGAGTGTCACTAAAGACTCTGAGGTCACTACATCCAGACCCTGTCAAAATATTCCAGCTCTGGCAGATCTACCTGAACAATGCGAATCCCCTCTTAAGAATTGTGCATGCACCGTTACTGCAACAACAGATTATTGAAGCTAGTAGCAATCTGGATGGGATCAGTGCTGCTCTAGAAGTCTTGATGTTTGGTATCTATTGTTCCGCTATTATGACGCTGTCTGACGAGGATTGCCTACAAATCTTTGGGGAATCTAGAGATTCCCTATGTCTGAAGTATCAAAGTGGCTGTCAGCAAGCTCTAGTGAATGCAGGGTTCATGCGAACATTCGATTTACGTGTTCTCTCTGCACTTTTCTTGTATCTTGTAAGTGTATCCTGAAACTTTTGCGTGGTAGACCTTCTAGTTCCTTTGCTGACAAGATTAATAGCTTGCTATTCGTGAGGTATGGTGCACATTCCCCACTATCTATTACTTCGGCCGCTAATGTATCTTGAAAATAGAAAATGGACCCTCGGTCCTTGTCTGTCATGGTTGGAATTGCGCTACGAGTAGCTCAAAGAATGGGACTCCACGGAGAAACCTACCTCAAAGAGCTTCCCCCATTTGAGGCAGAATTACGCCGACGGTTGTGGTGGCAAATTGCAATGCTTGATAGCAGAATGTCAGAACTTGCAGACGCAAGAACATCAGGTAAGTTATTTACTTTCGCGACGTTCGGGACGTTTGTAGTAACTTTGTCTCAACAGTCCTGGCTCCCGTGTGGGACTGCAACAAACCTTTAAACATAAATGATAGTGACCTCTTTCCGCATACGCGGGACCCAGCAGTGCCTAAAGATGGTCCGACAGAGTTAATATTCGTTGTCCTCATCGCTGAGCTGGGAGACTTTGTCCGGCGTGAGCGATTTCACCTGCGATTCTACTCACCGTTTCTCTCGTGTCTCGGCAGGGACCGTAATAATTCAACTTACACCTTTGTCATGGACGAGTTTGAGGAAACGATTGAAAACAAGTACCTCAAATACCTCGACCCGCAGATACCATTACACCTAATGTCGCTGTGCGTCATCCGTGGGCTCATCGGTAAGTGGAGGTTCATCGAATACACCTCTAGATCAGTAAATAAGCAGCTCACCCAACCCGCGTCGATATATCACGAAAGGGCGTTTACCAACGCTCTTCGTATGATCGAACTCAACACCGTAATTAACTCGAACCCCCTCATCAAGGGATTCCGCTGGTTCACGCACTACAACTTCCCTTTCCCCGCATTCGTTTATATTATCCAGGAGCTTCGTCGGACCACGACCGGTCCACGGGCCGAAAAGGCCTGGGATACCCTCGCCGCGAATATCAATATTCACCACTCTTTAAAAGGCTGGATCAGCTCTGTCCTTTTTCGGCCGTTCAGCACCATGATCTTCAAAGCCTGGGAGGCTCATGTGAATGCGCTGAGGGAACTTGGCGAGACCGTCCCACCTCCTCCAGACTTCATCACAACCTTCAAGGAGTATGTTGCTGCCGACAAGCGGCCCAATGATTTAACTAGCCTTTCCCTCAACGCGGATCCTACTGGCGGCACTGATTCAAGCTCGTTCCTTCCATCAATTGGCCCTACGGGAGCCGCCCTTTCGCACCTCTTTGCTATTACGGAGTCGGCGAGTCGTGGGGTTGCTGCGTCTTCTTCTTCTTCCTCTTTTGCTGGCCCTGCCCCTGCCGCTGCTGCGTCAGCGTCGGCACCGGCTGTGGACCCTGAGCTCAATGAATTAAACATTGACCCGACGGATTGGAACTTTATGAATACTTGGATGGGGAATTCGATGTCTAATCCTGGACTGTTTTTCGGGGGCAATCAGGATTTTGGGACAACGAATTTTGGGGCTTGGGAATAGGGGGGAAGGGGGGCTGTTTAAGTGGTCCTACGATTGAAAACTTTTTAGGGACCACATACTGTTGGCTTCAAGGGGAAAAACGGGGGGGGGGCCGGCTGACTTCAACACTGTTAAAGACAGAAAACTGGTGGGAAGTTTTGTCACATTTCTTGCCCTGGGCATGACAACCTAGAGATTTTATGTCTCTTGCTATATACCACTTGTCATGTATTTCTTGTCTCCACTGTCATCCATCCCATGCTGTCTGCCTCTCCCACCAAGTGAACTAGCTCTCTTTCCCACTTATACTTCACTTCTCTTTTTATCCGAGATCTCTACCTCTGCACTCTCACTTTTCCCACTCTATATCCCCCCTGTTTCTTACATTCTCAATTGTATTAGTAGATATATGGAAATTGGATATTATGCAAATTCTTTGTTCTTCTTTCCAGCACCTGTATTTCTCTCTCATTGTTAGACTTATCTGGTTAGTATGAAGAAAAAGGGAGAAAATATGATAGACAGAAAAACAGTCTGATTGCAATATCACATAAATACAATCTTGCAGGAGTCAAGATAAAAGCAGAGAGAACTTGATTTGAGTGTTGCTCTTAAGAGGTGCTCAAGATATAGTAAGCCTAACTAGAAACAATAATGATTTATTTATAGGATGATGCTTATTGATATATATTATCTAAAAGGCTCTAAAAAGCTTACTAGAACTGAAGTTGGCCATTCTAACCTACTACTAACAAAAGAGTAGCTCTCTAGATATAAATATATTGTGATATATAAGAGAGCTCTGAGATATATAGACCTTCTACGTACTATTGATATGAGATGTTCCATGAAGTATATCACTTTGGTAATGCCTGATAGGTTTAAACTGCTCCGTACTTCATATGCCCCATAAGGCCCACCAGTACCCACACTAAGGGCGGGGGCTTTGGGCGGACTTCTAGAGCCAAGCTTTCCTGCCAAGATAGTTTAAATCCATGTGTCAAATATAAGAAACAGCTGCATAGATGTTTGTTGTTGGTATTTAAAGTAAGTGTTTACTGATATAAGACTGCCTGGTTTGGTCAGCCTGATGAGCATAGCTTGTGTACTGGGATTTCTTTTTTTTTTTAAAAAAAAAATGGGTATGTACAGCACATCAGCCCTTTACACACAAGAGGTTAATTTTGCAAGACAAATAGAAAGATCCTTAGTTTGCAATATAGCAGACAAATAAGATTACAAGAGGTAAATTCCCTCTGACCTTTTTTATCTATTCGAGTTACTGAGTTTGGCAGACTCCGCAGGCAAGAAAAAAAGCTATGGAAAGAGAATATTCGACCGACATGGATAGAAAAGGTGGCCGAGGGAGTTTGAACTCTTGTGATTTCTTTCCTCCTCTGTGTTGTCAGCACACCTTATATGCTCTCAGAAAGCTGAGAATACTGGAGGTTGAAATACATGGATATACTGACAATAATGATCCTTCCAATTGCAGGATTATCTTTTAAAATAGTGAGGGTTTCCAAGACCCCCCTAAGAGAGATGACATAGGCATGTAAGATGTTTCTCATATTCACCCCAGGTGCACAGATCATATATCTTTCTGCCAACTCAACTACCAAGAACAAGGTAGCCTGGTTGAAGGACAAAGTAGTTCATGTTGTGAGTGGGTTCCAGGTTGTTGGATGTGTATATGTTGTTGGATGTTTATGAAGATCAGTGGTCAATGTCTGGGCATGGTACTACATCTTCACAAGGACATCATGTCCTTAATATTCAAAACCTAGCCAAGTGTAAACAAGGTTTACTGAAAGCCTGAAAGAACTGCTAGACTTAGGATGCTTTGCCAGTTTAAGATACGCATTGGTTGGTTAGGATAGCATGAGATATACTTGCTGAAGATACTTCCAGAGGAAGACAAGCCCAACAGATCAAACAGGAAACAGGAGTAAACTCCTAATGCAAGCATATGAAGATAAAGACTGTATATGAAGTAGTTATATACCAGAGGAGATTCGCTGCATATGTATGTACAAGATAAGAAAACAAGTTAAAGGGGTATAAAGGGAAACCACCATGTGCCAATGCATCCACCCAAAAGACAGCCAAGCTATGTACCAACCAGGATAACAGGGGATATCTAAAACAAAAAACCGCAAAATAAAGTTTTGTGTTCCACAAATAAACACAGTAAGTCTTTTAAAAACCGGGGGGAAATAGTCGCTCTAAATCGCATAATTCTCCGTATGTAGAAATAATTCATCCTTCGACGGGTCGGACATGATGTCTTGCTGAAGCTTCGCTACCGTATTCGCAACATCAACCCGCATACCCGGTGGACCGCAGACAAAAACACATGTGCGACGTCCAAAGTCCTTGGAGAACTGCTTTAGCATGAAAGGGATATCCGGCCGGCCATACTCCGTCCGCCACCCATCACGTTTCTGCGTGGGCAGGAATGCAAAGCGCATCAGGTTCTTCTGGACCATGGTCGGCGTGGATGGGAAGCCAAAATCGAATTGTTGCTCTGGCTGTGGGAAGGATTCGATGTTGGTGTTTAGAGCTAACTTTTGGCTTGGGGCACGGCGGTGAGGTAAGTGGGCAGGCGGAAGCGCGGTGATTCTGTCGTCATCGGCATCTTCTTGACGGAGCTCCTTTTCGCGCCCCTCGTCAAACCCGGGTTCTTGCATAATAAGTGCTGAATTGCGCTTACTAGCTACTCCCTGGAACGTGTCGTTGATGAAATCATGGAATACCCCACTCACGGGCCGCGAACGGGGTTGCTGCTGGATCATGCTGTCGTGCCTTTTTGAGGCGGTGAGATGGAACTGACAGTACACAGATCCTGGAGGGGCGTATTCGCGGCATATCCTCAGCTCTTCTTTGAACCACTCCATGGTCTCAGGTCGCTTTAGCGCCCACACCACTCTTACGGTTGTAGTCAAGGCCTTGCCGTCTCGCATTCTCTTGATCAGATCAAGCAACTGGCTTGCAATTGCCGTGATACCGCTCCCACCCGCGAAGAAAACAACGGAGTCGAATGAGGCCATTTCACGTAGCATGCCTCCATACGGGCCCTCGATAAATGCTCGATAGGTCTTGTAGGGGCCCTTTAAGAGAGCCGTCTCAAGCACCTTCGCAGTGAAGCCACCGAATGGTCGAAAGACAAGGGCCATGTCTCGGTACTCTTCTCCGTAGTTAGATGGGAAGTCGTCACTGCACAAAGAAGCAATGGTGAACGGGTGACTTTCGAAAATCGATATCCCTGGCATCCGCAGGTAGACATATTGACCTGGTCGCCATCTCATCTGCGTTGGGATAGTCACTTTAATGGCATTCTCCGGTAGGAGCGTAACTGCAGATTCTTCTCCGATGAGCCAGGATAACCGGAACGGGTTGGTCCAGTTAAGATAAAAGAGTCGTAGGAGGTAAGAGGACGCCCAAATGGCGACGGTCGAGTAAAGGTAGTGCCATGAGGTAAGGAAGTTTTTGCAATGCCAAAACATCATTCCCACGAACACGAAAGAGACGGGAAGATGTACGAGGACGAAAAGTTCATACATCCAAGCGCGCAGAAATGGTAATGAATGGATGCAGAGGACGCCCAAGGGTGCCAGAGCAGCTATACCCGAGCCGTATATGTAGATGTTGTGATCTGTGATGAACTGGCGGAATATTGACTCTGCACCATCCTCCCAAACAGGGGTAATGTAGAATGGAACGGTGTGGACAAGGGCCAGGAATAAGCAAAGGTAGCCAGCCCATCGATGCAGAACATTGAGCCGTTCATGGCCGATGCCAGTAAGAAAACTTATCAGATTCGCTTTCATGCCTAACGCGACAATCCACGGAACCAGTGAAACAGCAAGCATTCCAGCCCGTATTGCCAGTGGCGGGGACCCAGCTCTTATGCTTGAGTAGAAGAGCGGCTGGGGAACAAAACAGTACAACGTGACAAATGCTAAGGCGCAGAACACGAGGAACGCAGCTCCGAACGCGGGCGGAACAATCACCAACTTTTTTATCCTTATCACCGGAATCGGCCGATAAAATATCCACCGCGTGAGAGCAATTAAGTAATTAATCCAGGAAATATTCGATATGGATGAGTCTCGTCGAGGCGGCGGCGGAATAGGGCCATCAGAAGGGAAGAAATTGCGCGTAGAGGTGGCCGTAGGTGGGCTGGTCATTTCGTAGTTCATCACGTAGTAGTCGGACTCAGGAGAGTTTGACTTGCTCGCACCGATCAGCTCCTCCTTGCGAAGCGCGGTTCTTATCTTGTCGCCCCATATGTGATACAGCCGAAGCAGAGCCGTAAATACAAGGAGGATAATGGAGAAATAAACCCAACCAAGTGCATATTTCGAAGATTCGGACCATGGATCTTGTTGCATGGCGGCGATTTGAGTCGATGAACTAGTGCTATCGGCGGGGATGTTAATGCGTTTCGCCAGCGAAACGAAAGGATGTCGCAGTTTTCCCGCCACAGTGCTGGTTGAGCTCGCCATATCATTGAGGGGAGACATTTTGATTCAAATAATGGCGCGATCGAACCGCAGCTTTCGCTGATTATGATGTCTGCCTTCCTCGAATCGAAGGCATGTGGCCGATGGAGTTGATAGTCACAATCAAAGCTTCCTGTCGCGACCGTTCCCTGCCAGAGGGAAACGATTAAATAACGAGTTCGCTCCTCTTATAGCGAAAGTCCTGTATCCGCGAGGTATTTTCGAAAATAATTCAAGGTCGCATGCTTCTGTATCTTATGAGATCTCACTCGTGAGGTTCAAGTGCATGGCGACACCAGTTCCTCCGCGGAACGCAGTTACTGGTTCGATTGCGAAATGGTGTTGTTTTCTCCAATAATGGGCGCGATCGTGTGTTTTAAGGACGACGACACACGATTTGGATCGGAAGAGGGAGAAGAAGTGAGCTCCAAATTGGGGATGGACCCTGAAGCGAAATAAAAACGAGTGGAAAAAAGGACCCACCACCGAAAACTTGGCCTGCCTGACCGCTCGGGGACCACCCTGATGATATATCCAAGTCGCCAATGGTCTAAGCGACGAGCTGGAGTAACAGGGTTCAAGAACGGATCGCAAGGATGCTTGGCCTGCAGGTATTTTGGTGGAAATAGAGAACTAGGAACATTTATGTGAGTGTGGCTCTCAGCGCCGAGTGTGACGAGCTCACAGACTATTTGAGCAGTACGACAGACAAGCGCCAATAATATCGAGTCTAGTGATGACGCATGAATATTTGATGTGACAATAAATCTTGCTCCTTTGGGGTGAACTTCTCTATCAATTGTAGGTGGCTTGGCAGTGGTGGCTGTCGGGATATTTCCCGTGTTGGAATCAATGCAGCTGTACAGCCTGAGCTGGGACCGAACGCTTGATGGACAAAATGAAGAGGTAATTGTTCCTGAAAACCGAATAAGTGCCTACATATCTCTGCTTGTAGAACAAGGAAAACATGATTTGGGGCTGGGTGTTACTGGCACAGCGTTGGATGCCTGGGATCTGTACTGCAGCCTGAGGAATAGTTGGGAGCGGGGATGGGTGCTGTGGAACAATTATTGACAATGCTGTATTCTTTTCGACCAGCGAATCACGAGGTAAAATGAACGGGCTGCACACACCAAATCTCGCTGTTGTTGAGGTGCAAAGCCCGAAAGAGCCGGGATGATGACCATGGAAACCTTGCAATATAATAATAAGGAGCACCGCACTTCTTCTCCGAGGAACAGAGATGTGCCCCAGAATACTCAAGTTAAATGCCACAGTTTGTTGAGGAAGACAAGTATCTAACTTGGGTGCACCTCTAATCGTATGTCGCTCCCTCTGGCTCCTGCATTTGACATCAGCAGCCACCACGCCTCCAATAATTAGTCAGTTTGTTGCGACCTTGCATTCTTCAGGGAATCGTCTGCTCATGCCAATGATGCCAATGCAGACGCCTGATGCGTGGTTTGTCCCTTCCCCGCTTGGGCCCTCTCCGGCTCTTGAGCATTCCGAAGAAAGTTGTTGAAGAATCCATGTCCCCTCATGTCGTGTCGAGAATCTTTGATGGGTTCGCTTGGTTATCCAGCGAATCACTCAGGGTAGATGCCACCACGGCTATTTGGAGCAGATCGTGAGATCAATCGGCAACAATTATGATTTGTCTTCTTTCACCGCGCTAGCCAAAGCCACTTCGGGCAAGAAGCGGTTCTAGTTGCTGAGTGGCCAGCACCGTTGTGACGGAAAGCATGGTCCAGTGATACGGCTGCATTAACCGCCTTTAGAACGGCGAATGGCAATGCAGAAACTCCTTGCGGCAGCTGGCTGTTGTGCAGAAAACGAGAGTCAGTCCTTAGTGCGGCAGTGATATGCAGTAGCCTCACATTAGCGCGGTGATGGGATTGCAGGGGACATGGGCTTAATGTTTGTAGCCAATCAGACCAGAAGCTGAGGCATAGATTATGTCATCGCCTCTTATCAAATCATCTTTTCGATCATCTCCCGCGAGTCCACATGCTGAAATCCATCTCGTCATTTTCAGGACAATTATTATTGCGCTGCATAGCTGTCTAAAAAATGCTCAACGAAGAAGTTCCAACAGGAGCAACCGATGAAGAATATGCTGGATCGATAATGCTGCATCTGAGCTCAATAGATTCTGTTGGAAACAGCTCATGGAGACTTCTCCGTATCAGCGCATGATCGAAGCAAATTAGTTGCGAAGTCTGTTCTGTCGCTGCCGAACCGTTTCAATAAACGGCGTACGAGAATCTATTGGGCCTGGATTTGGCCGACTTCTCCTATTTCATGCTTGAAGCTCTCGTCGATTGGTGAATGTGGGGAGGAACATGCTTAACCGCCGGCACCTCCATGTGGCCTTGATCGACACACGGCACTAGCATAACCGCCAACTTTTAAGCTTAACTTTGCAACGGCGGTTGCAAGGCCAGGAGAGGTGCCCATTGGGGCAACCCTCGTTCATCCCGCTGCAGTGGATGCTGCCTGTGTCACTCTATTGAGCACCCTTTCGAGAAATTTCGCCAGAAGCGACGGACAGGGGAGGCGAGCGTTGGGGGGGGGGGGGGGGGGGGGGGGGGGGGGGGAGAGAGATCTCAAATACACATGGATTCTGAAAAGAGACATCCGCGGGCGCTTAATGCATTGATATTGGTGTGTCGAATACTCGGCACTATCCAATATCACAAGTGTTGCCTCCACAACCTGCATTTCAAGCTGATAGCGAGTTCGCTTATATGCATGTTGTCAAATACAAAGGCAGGTCATACCTCTGAGCGCTTAAGCGAGATAGGATTTTGAGAAGAACGCAACTTACCTTAGACAAACTCAATGCGTATTTCAAGGTTGTGAGATGTGGCTTTGTTCGACGCAGTAGTTCTACCTATATATAGTTTGCGTTTGCCGGGGGGGGGGCGGCTGGTAGATGGACCTATTGCATCCCGACCACGTTTGCATATGCAGATGGCACTCGCATGGAAATGTCATGTCTCCGTACCGATCCCGTTAAGGGTCCAAATCAATTTAGGTAGAATCCATTGTAGTAGTTATGAGAGATCTGAGAAAGAGGTTGGTGTTCTCACGCAGACCTGCGCAGATTTCCAAAGTCATGTGCTTCGATCATGGTTTCACGTGACTCCATCTAGGCACAGACCATATTTCACCGCCGTCGAGCAAAAGTATTCTGCCACACCATTTTATCTGATATCAACCACACGCAAAAGTCGCTGCAATACCAACAGCGCGCACGAAATCAAACGCATTCTGCAACCCCACCTCCTTAAACTTATTGACTTATTGCACGCTATAACCACGAGGACCTCCCCATTGAACCATGGCGCAAGCTGTAACACCCCCCAAGGCAGCTTCAGCGCCACAAATAGCTCCATCACTTTCACTTCCTCCATCCCAATTCGCAAGATTACAGCCCCATGCCTACCTTCTCTCGCACCTCTCACCATCGACTCCAAATTCCCGACCATCCTTGCGTGTTAACGGTCGATCGAAATCTCAATCCCGCCCCGTATCTGTTAATAAAGGCTCCCTCACGCACACCAATGGCAGCGCAGTCGTTCGGATTGGAGATACTGCTGCAGTCTGCGGAGTGCGCGCAGAATTGCTTTCGACAGACGACATAGCAGCGTGGAAAGTTTCGTCTTCTACATCCCAAAATCCTTCGTTGTCGAAGCGAAGGAAAACAGAAACAACACAGGGTACAGACGGGTCAGAATCGGAAGAGGATGACGACGAATCGCAGATTCAGTCATTTAACCTCCTTGTTCCGAACCTATCCCTTAGCACAGGCTGCTCACCCAGCTTTGCGCCTGGTGCACCACCTTCCTCGTTTGCGCAATCGCTTTCACACCAATTGCTCGCTCTACTTCATAGCTCACGACTTGTTCGCGCGGAGGATTTGAGGGTCTGGTTCACGCCACCAGATTTCAGCACAATGGGGGAGGACGTTGATATGGACTCTGAAGAGGCGTCAGAAACCAGCACCCCCGAAATCAAGGCATTTTGGTCTCTCTACATTGATATCCTGATAATTTCTCTTGCGGGAAATCCTTTCGACGCGGCATGGGCAGCGGTTGTTGCGGCACTACAGGATACTCGACTGCCCAAGGCATGGTGGGATATAGACAGCGAAATGATTCTGTGCTCCGACGATGTCTCGGAGTCTCGGAAGCTGAGATTAAGGGGGTTGCCGGTTTCTAGTTCTTTTGCCGTTTTTGAAGCAGATGCGGCTGCTGAGTGGAGAGCCGTTGTTCCCCAGGCCCCTTCGTCTTCTAGAACCGATGGGAAGGGGAAGGGGAAGGCGAAGGAGGAAGACGTTGACAGTGCGGAAACGCCGGAAAGATGGATACTAGCTGACCCTGATACCTTCGAAGAGTCATTATGCTCTGAACACGTCTGCGTGGTCGTGGACAAAGACCCCCGTCAGCCTAGCAAGGTGAAGATCCTGAAGATCGAAAAGAACGGGGGACTTTCAGTTGGTAGAGAAGAATTAAGGAGCATCGTCGGGCAAGCTGCTGAGAGATGGGATGAGGTGAGGAGTGGCTTGGAAGGCTCCAGTTGATAGAACCGCCAAAAGAATACGATGGAATAAAGTAAAAATTTAAAATCATGATGCTAAGGGTAAGTCGCCCTGAAAGAGTAACCGCTCTAACGTCCTTTTTTCCATTGTCATTTTACTCCGGTATTACGTACTGTACATTATTTTATCCCCCTGAACTGCCATTGGTCTCTATTCGGCCAACACACAAAAACGCCGGTTTTATGATCGTATCCATGGAACTCTTGAAAATAGAAGAAAGACTCGAAAAAAACATAGACCCAGGCCAGAGCATGAATTAGAGTAAACAAAATCAGAGTTTAAAAAAAGGAAAGACACCCAACTATCTATCTGACTCCCCGTCTTTTCTTGAGAGGGGGTTCGCCGTCACGGTTGACCACGCCAGAGCTGCTAGATTCGGAGAGAGCCTCACTTGAAGGGATCCTATCAATGCCAATATCTTTCTGCTGTTTCTCTGTGTGGGCGTGAGCCGGTTTCACGGGCAGTGAAATTGAAAAGGATATTAATTCCGATTTATTTCTCTCGGAAGGTTTCTGCTTCGACTTCCCTTCCTGATCTGGCGATGGGTCTGACGAGCCTTCATCACTCCCAGTGAGCTTCTTTGCCAAAGCAGTGGAATCCGATTTCTTGCCACCGAATAGCGCTTTGCTGAAGATTCCCTGGACAGACTTCTGTTCTGGTTTTATGTCTGATTCAGCGCTCCCATCCTTTGGCGATTCTTCATCCTCAATAGCATCGGAAAAGTTCCACATTTCCTTTATGTCTCCTTTAAGATATGCCGTTGTCCAAAGAGATGCAAGTACACCTGGGACAAGATATAGCAACGCTGGTTGGGCGTGACCAGAAATCTGCATTGCCAAAAGTGTAGTAACCATCCCAATGACGTATCCGAGTATACCGGCATGGAAATACGTCTTTGGAAATCTCTTGGCGTCGAGTGATCGGGAGCGAAGTCCGGAGGTTTTGCTTTTCGCCGTCCAGAACCGCTCACCCCATCTGCCAGTTGCATTGACGTATTCCACTTTAGCGTCTGGGGCGGCATCGTTATTCTCTTGCGTGCGTTTGGCTTTCAGTTTGTAATGAAGGAAGAGATCGAATCGCAATGCTAAACCAATCATCATCCCAGGAATCACGATATCCCCCAAGCCCAACATTGCCAAAGCTGTTATACCCGGAGCCTCTCCCGGAGAAGGTGGTCGTGGGAAGAGCAGTTTGATGGGGATATCGAGTTTCTTCGCCACAGTAACCATCAACGGAGTGAAGAAGACGAAATAGATATCGTAGAAGAACAGAGAGCTCAGGATCAAGGTACCCGTCCAGAAGGTCGTTGGGGACATGAACTGCAGGGCACCGTAACAGAAGCTGAAGCCGAGAAAGTTGGTCAACCACCATGGCTTCGCCACAAAAGTGAAATACCCAACAGCTGCGAGCGCGATTATTATACTTGCGACGTCTAGAATAGTAAACCGAGTTTTGATCTCGAAAAGAGAACGAATATAGGCTCTGAGAGTGGATTTTTGGTATATCAAGCCACGTGCACTCCAGAGGCCATTGCGTATCGACATTGGAAGAGGTATGGCACCAAGAATGCCCGGAAGAGGGGACTCTGGTTTGCTCCGCTCGCCGTCTGTTTGGTATCCTTCAGGAGGCTCGAACACGTGTCGGGTTTGATCGACTTTCCATAGTTGCCCATTCTTGTAGTATTGTGATGGGAAAATAAACGATCTGACGACCGAGAAGCTATCCTTCACGAATGCGACAGCGAATATAATACCAGCCTGGGAAAAGTACCAGCCGAGAAACTTGTTTAGGATTGCCGGATCTTCCAACCATTTTATGAGAAAGTATAAGCCCGCCAAAGTCGATCCAGCCATTATGGGAAACATGATCGCGTCCGACGGCTCTAAGCCTTCCATTTTCTGAACCGCGCCTTGCTCGTCATCATCATCGCTCTCCGCATCGGAACCGTCGGCGCTGGTTTTTCTTCTCTCTGGCTTCCGCGCCGATGAGGGTCTGGCGAGGGAAGCATGGGCACCTATATAAATCGGGAATAGAGCGGAAACCAGAAGATGGCTATAGGTAGGTATAAGAGGCTTGAGGACGTCGAATTCGAGGACTATCTGGTTTACGATCTCCGCGAAAGACGTTGGAACACCCATGTCGTCGAAGCTCGCCGGTGCAGCAGGCGATTGCCAAACCAAAGGAAGGGAATCGCTGGCGAGGCAGAAATAGCGGAACTAGATATTTCACGGTGAAAAACTAAGTTGCCATTCCTGGTGAATGTGTGCAAAGGAAATCCGTCCAACAGTCGTGCAACCTGTTGTGCTGCATGTTGTCCATTTGCCTGTCTCGCCAAGACACCCAGGAACAGCCAGACAGACCCTGACATCATCAGCTCAAGCCCTCCAACCTCCTCCCACTACATTTTGTATTCGAACGAGTTGAGGTACTGGAATTGACTAGAACCGCTGGGAGAAATGGCCACAGATGTAGTGCTTGACACAACGATGGTATTGTACACCTGATCTAGTTGCAATCGTTGATCCTCGCTGACCCCTCTCAGGGCTCCATCACCGTCGAGCTGTACAACGACCATGCGCCCAAGGTTTGCCAGCCCCATTACACCGATTACTGTCTCTACAGCTCACTGTCTTACCCTCCGTGTTAGACATGCAAAAATTTCGCTACACTGGCTCAACGGGGTTACTACAACGACGTTATCTTCCATCGCATCATCCCCAATTTCATGGTTCAAACCGGCGACCCCACCGGCACGGGCAGAGGAGGAAGCTCGATTTACGGCGAGAAATTCGAAGATGAAATCAGCGCATCACTGAAGCATACTGGGGCGGGAGTTTTGAGCATGGCGAATAGCGGACTTAATACCAATGGCAGCCAGTTCTTTATAACTCTGGCGCCAACTCCTTGGCTGGATGGGAAACACACTATTTTTGGCAGAGTAACGAGCGGAATGAGGGTGGTCCAACGGATGGGCCTTGTGAAGACGGGCGAAGAAGATAGGCCGGTTGATCAGGTCAAGATCCTACGTGCTCGTGTCGTCGAGGTCGGAGCGGAAGAATGATCGTTCTCGACCTGCAGGGAGGATTCACATCTACTCTGAGCATCTGAAGGATATATCAGACAGAGCCTTGCGCAGCTTGGCTCTCGCCAGAGGGGTCACCCTGTTTATTACTTGACTATTGGTGTCCTATCAGCAAGAAAAAAGGACATGCAGACAGGGTCGCGAAGCTACGGCCATTATAAGCCAATATCTACAATCTCCTGATGATCAGGATAGCATTACAGAGTAATCTTTACTATACTTAGAATTGGCAAACAAAAACCCAATGGGATAAAACTTTGAAAACATGTATCACCACAAAACGAACCGCTTCCATCAGATGTTACAATCCAGAGCAGCAGATACAGGGTGAGCAGCTGATCTTCACTCCGTGAAGATACCACCAATGAAGGCATATCTTATGAGACAAGTAGGCAAAAGGAAGTGCATAGCAGCCTGTCTACGCCGAGCGCGAGGAGTGTGATGGGAGAGAAAATTTCGATCAAAGCGACGGAAGATCGATTTTATGCAGTGAGGAACGTGTTCTTGGCAGGCTACCCTGATCTGGACTAGTGCGTGGGTTACCGAATCACGTGGCATGCTCGCTTCTCGCAACAGATAAAAGCTCCACTTCTGCTCTTTCTCCCTCCCTCTTCTCACACAATCCAATTTTCTTCTCATCCAAGGCATTGCAAACGCTGTGATCGAAAATCCGACAAAGGGCGGAACACTGTTGTTATGCCAACTTGTTCTAGCTTATAGCCATTTCTTATTATACGACTGGTTAACCATGCAGGTGGAAAAACTGACAGACACAACCTGGGATGTCATAATCTCGGGAACAGGTCTGCCTCAGTCCCTCCTTGCCCTGTAAGTCCTTGATGACTCCCTGCTTCTTTTCCTAAGCTTCCCCGCCGCTAACAGCTCTGTTGCTGCGACTAGGTCCCTGTCTCGCACAGGTAAGAAGGTTCTCCATGTCGACAAGCAAAGCTACTACGGAGGCTCGGAGGCAGCATTTAGCCTCCAGGAAGCTGAAGAATGGGTAAAAACAATTAGCGAGGGTGAGAGCAGTCCGATGCGAGGTCTTTAAGGCTTCAGGATCTGTGCTCATGGTTGCTGATGGGCCACCGCTGGTTGGCAGAGCCTGGCTCCATGCCATTCGAATCGGCTTCTATACACTTACCGTCAGCGGAGGGTGACAATCAACTGTCATTTTCTAGAGCATATACTTTGTCTCTAGCGCCACAGCTCTTGTATTCCCGCTCCAGGCTACTTCCAAGTCTTGTATCATCCAAAGTCTACCGTCAGCTGGAATTCCAGGCCGTTGGTAGCTGGTGGGTGTGCAAGCCAACCACCGGGGTTGCTGGAAGCAGTGCGGACCAGTCTCACCCTACTTCTCTGCATCGTGTTCCCAGTTCAAGGGAAGATGTGTTTGCTGATGAAGAAATGACTATGAAGTCGAAAAGGACTTTGATGAAATTTCTAAGGCATCTCACTCAGCAGCAGGACGACGCAGATGCCGAGGATCAGAATTTGGAAAGCCCTTTCTCACAGTTCCTCGAGTCTAACTTTCACATGTCGCCTGAACTGAGTGATCCACTCCTGTCGTTGTCACTTTCCCCTAACTCCCTGGAAGGGACAAGCACTGGTTACGCTCTTTCAAGGATTAAGAGGCATCTAGGATCCATTGGTGTATTTGGCGCTGGTTTCGGTTCTGTGTTGGCCAAATGGGGTGGTGCTGCTGAAATTTCACAGATCGGCTGTCGCGCTTGCGCAGTTGGTGGTGGGGTTTATGTCCTTGGCCGGGGGATTAAACAAATCGAGAAACCAACACAGGAATCGGAGCGCGGCAAGACGGATTTGCTCCAAGTGCAACTCTCAGACGACGAGGTTGTTTGCAGCAGGTTTGTTGTTGGATCCCCCTGGGATCTTCCTGCTAATTCCACCAAAGAGTCCACATCTTCGATTGCCAAGGTCGCACGCTCCATTACCATTGTGTCGTCTGCACTGGACACCTTATTTCCTCCTACCTCGGAAGGCGGCCCCGTGCCAGCGGGCGCTGTGGTATTCCTTCCCAGCTCCATGTTGAATTCATTGAGCCATAGGTCGACTTCCCCCGTATATCTAATTGTCCACTCCAGCGACACTGGAGAATGCCCTACCGGTCAATGTGAGTTGTCCCCGTTATTCTCTTTTCTCTTTACCTCTCCTCTACGCAGCCCCAACGTGCTCCAAGGATGATACCAACTTT
Organism: Polytolypa hystricis UAMH7299; assembly: GCA_002573605.1. NCBI lineage: Eukaryota > Fungi > Ascomycota > Eurotiomycetes > Onygenales > Polytolypa > Polytolypa hystricis. Next base: position 81,143 of record PDNA01000017.1, on the reverse strand, counting down.
TTGAATACTTATCTACATTGTCTGAATAACCTTGACGATAAACTTTCCTCTGACAGCCTGAAGAATGGAAGCACAACCTTTTTTGCTATTACCGCTATGTTAATAATTATGTGAGACTCTGCTAACGTATTGTCTCCGAAAAGGTGTCATCTATGCAAGCGTATCGCTTCCTGGCAATGAAGGCCAGACTCTGCTCGAGGCGGCCGTTAAACATCTTATTTCGTCTGTTGATGCAAAGGGACAGATCCTTTGGAGTCTTAGATATACCCAGCTAGGCCTCCCTGGTGATAAAGATGTTCCCAACGACCACCTTGAAGGAGCTTTGCCGCAGGTCATGTCGTTCCCTCCTCCGAGCTTGGATTTGGCCTTTGACGACTCAATGGTTGATCAAGTGCGATATACCTGGAGGAAGGTGGTGGACGAGGAAGTAGACGATGCCACATTCCTGGAATTTGAAGATCGGGAGGCCATTGGCGACGAGAACGAGTAGAATGTAAATACTAGCTTGTGCTCTCGAGTACTTGTAACAGTAGCGATTTTATAGCAATGTCTACTATTTATCTGCTCTGGAAAATCTCTCTCGTTGAAACCGTTCGTCCATCCTTTGTCGTTTCCCTTCGTTCACAGACCGCGATCCCTATTTATTCAGGATCCTTGATGGGAAAGACAAAGCCATGTCTCATTCACTCATAGATAGGTCGTCTTCATAAGTACATGCAAAGAAGGTACTTGTACTCCTGTTTCACTGCGTCAAGAGGCCCACCAGGCACGGGATTCGGCGCCAGCGGCCACGCGGCTTGTGGGCATTTGTGCCGTCATGATGTACGTTCAAGTTTCCGCTCACTGGTCAGGCTTGAAATTTCTAGTAGGAGTGGAACAATCCTCTCATATACCTACCCGGTAGGAGGTACGCAGGGGGACGGAAGCTTGTCAAGATACTAGTAGGGGTAACCCAGCACATGGGGAAACATGCAAGGTGCCTTTTCATGTTCGAGGGAGAGATGGAGAGATACCTACTCTGGATGCCAAATTCTAAAGGTCCAGGATTCGTCACTCAACTGGATCCGATATCCACTCCAAAAACAGGGATGCTTTGAGCTTAATCAAAGGGGAGTTCAGGACCAGGCTTGTCTGCTTGAACCCGCGACTGCTGGATCTTGATAGAATATGAGCTCTAAAAGGATCATTCGAACCAAAGATCTTCCTGGTCCTCCTGGAGTGTGGGTGGAGATAGAAAGTGCTGTGTGTTGGTTGTGCCTGCTATGCGGAACAATAGCTCCACAGTGAATTAATTGCTTTGTCCACTTGAGTATTTGATACTCAGCCATGGACCATCTCCATCTCCATCCCCATCAACACTCTCGCTGTTCTGTTTTGCTCATGCTGCCTGGCCACCTATTTGCTTCCAAAGACGTTCTTTTTCTGGCTCCACTGCCTCGTCCCTCTTTTGCGAAATTAGAACGCGTCATTTGCTTTCATTTTCGCTGCCACTCGTTTGCCAATCTCCCCCTCCCATTCAACCCTTCCATCTTTCTTCAACACACGTTCTTTTTGTTTTCTTTCTGTTTTGCTTCGTGAGAGGTTAAACCGCACTCTCCCCCACGCTCGTTCGAGTCTCTAGACTTCTACCTAAAACGCTTGTCTGTGGTGTCGTGTTGGCGTCCCCTCCTTCGCATTGTCAACGCGCATCCAAGTGACTTGACTTCAAGAACAAGGAGGTCACGTCAAAACCTACTGGCAACCTAAATAGATCACGATATTTTTTCGAATCCCTTGCCGTTCTACTGATTTCCTCTTTGCCAATGCCACCTCTCAGATGCAAGGGGTTAATCCCCGTTTTAGCGGTGTTCACAGTTATCTTTTGCCTCTGGTGCGTCGAGCGCTTCCATCACACTCCTTCAGAACCGTGGCATCATCCGCTCGAAAAAGCGGTCATCACCTCCCTTCTACCCTCTGCCAAACGTCCAATCCCAGCCCCTGTTCTGGTTCCTGGGCCCGTCCAGTCCGAGGTTCCAGAAAAGCTGTGTGATCTCGACGTCGCCATCCCAATCCCCTTCTCTTTCCCAGAATGGCTGGGCCACAAAAACTACACTCGCGTATACTTTCAGCCTCGACATGTCGACCCTGAAACGAAGTTCAGTTCGATGGAAGTGATTGACAAGCCCGTCTTGCAGCCGTTCAGACCTCTCCATCGCGGTATGCGGGCTCCGCAGCGGCCCATGGGCCACCAGCACTCTTGCCCATCCGTCGTCGACGTAAATGTTGGTACAGATGTCGATGTGAAAGACACTGAAATGATGCTGTTTGGCCTTGCAACAACGATCGAACGGCTCAACCGCATGCTTCCTTCGCTGATGTATTCATATGGACATACCAAAGCCAGCCTCTTAGTCCTCGTCCCCAAAGATACAAAAGACATCGCGTCCCACGAGACATATTTTAGGAGTCGAGGTCTCGACGTCACACTTAAAGCATCTCCATTGAAGTTTACAGCTCGCTATTTTGGCTTGGTCGAAGCGTTTACGGAACACATCAAGAAGAATCGCCCAAACACTACATGGGTGGGCTGGGTGGATGACGACACGTTCTTCCCCTCCCTGGGCCGTATTGCGAAACGCCTTGCGGATCTAGACAGTGGAAAGAAGCATTATATTGGCGCGTTATCTGAAGCTAGCGGGCAGGTCGATATCTTTGGCCATATTGCATTTGGAGGAGCGGGCGTGTTTGTCTCAAAGACACTCCTTGAGAAGCTTGTTGAGGTTTACGACAAATGTCAGGACTTCAGCGAGCAGCCTGGGGATCAGAAATTGGCTCAATGCATCGACAAGCAATGTGGCACTCGCCTGACGATTTGGGATTCTCTGTACCAGATGGATATGCGAGGCGAACCAGATGGTGTATTCGAGTCCGGCAGAATAATCGACTCCCTGCACCATTGGAACAGCTGGTACAATAAGGATGTAGTAAAGATGAGCTCTGTCGCTGCTGCTGCTGGAAGAGATTCTGTCCTGCGACGCTGGCGCTTCGACGAGAAGGAGATCATTGATCCCGAAACAGGAACCAAGAAACACAGCTTTTGGGTCTTGACCAACGGCTACTCCATCATCAGATATATGGCGGGTGGCAAGCTGGGAGCTAGTACCGTTAATTTCGACAAGGTTGAAAAGACGTGGGCGGACAACCAAGACCCATACGAGAAGCGTCTGGGCCCAATGAGGCCGAAGAATCAAGACGGTGTGGAGAAGCAGCGCTGGATGCTCCGCGAATCGATTGTGATCGGGGAAAATGTACACCAGCTATACATGCGCGAGGAAGTGGAGACGCATAGCATCATCGAGGTGGTTTGGCTGGGTCCGTGGAGTCATAAACGTGGGCATGGCGAGCATGGTTGAAATATCGCGAACGTATAATGCTTGGGGGTTACGGCGTTAACTACACTGGAAGGGGTTGAAAAGCTCTCATTTTAATCTCTTCTATTACGCTCGTTTACATCTCGTTTACATCGTTCCGCATTCCTTTGCGATATTTTTGCCCATCTTGTGGCTAATGAGTTTTTTTTCTTTCTGTTTCCTTTTAATGAACATGGGTGGGACGTTGTGAGCAAGGAGGAGTTCTATGGTTGTGTTTTTCAAAACATGGCGTTTTTTCGGCTCTTGTTTCTATGGTGTATTTATTAGCCATCCCCATTTCCCCCCCTTTCTTAGGTCTTGTATGTCGAGCAAAGCTGGCACGCGAGAGTACCTGGGCGTTTTCTTTTTCTCTTATTGGAGGACAATACCACCCTTTCCGCAATTCTCCTACCAGGTGCTGTCTCTACGGATCTTTGCCTACTTTTACTAAGGGGAAATTCGCGTATGAGCGGCGTTGCGGAAGAAAAGGGGGATGGAGGGTTAAATGCCCATAGAAGACAAAGAGGTCAAAGATTGATAAACCATTGATAAAAAGAATACCATGTACTCTGTATACATGTATGAAACCCCTTTTTTACGACATGGTGATAAATATTCCTACAAGAAATACTGCATAATAGTCACATATCCATATCATACAGCTCAAATAGCACCTAGGGAAGGAAAAAAAAGGAAGGCACAAGCGCAGGGGAGAAATAGGGGTATAAAATATATACAACATGATTCATCTCCCACCAAATCCTCCTCCCCCTTCTCCCCACCCTTCTCAGCACAACCCACCCCTTATTCACCACGAAAAAGCCACAACCTCCAACTCAAACACCGTCTTGCTTCCGCGCCGCCTACCCAGCCTCGCCACTTCATCCCTCACATCATCACACAACCCCCCCGGTCCACAAACCACCACCCCAACCCTCCCCCACCCACGCTCCCCTTCCTCCGCTAACAACGCTTTAACATCCAATCTCCGGCCGACGAGAATCTCCCGTTCCACAGCAACACCACCGCTATCACTATCAGCTAGGATAGACGATACTATCTCATGGCGCACTGCGTCCGCGCTAGCCTTTAAGCTCCATGCTAATTTCACATTCGGATGTCCTGCGCGACAATAGGCGAGGAGGCTGGTTATTCCGATTCCTCCGCTGAGGAGGAGGAGGCGGTCGCAGCGGAGGATTGTTGTGGAGTGGGTGTTGTTGGTGCTGCGGTAGGGTCCGTCGATGAGGATTGGGAGGTTTGCGAAGGGTTGGAGGTGCTTGGTTAGACCGGTGGATTTGCGGATTATAAGGGTTATACCGGCGGTGGTGGGGGAGTTGGGGGTGGAGATGCGGGGTTGAAGAGTGGTGGTTTTGGTGGTGTTGGTGCCGGGACACTTTTCGATGTCGAGAGGTGTTGTAGGACTATCGTTGATGGCGGCGGAGCTGGATCCAGATGCGTCGCCTTGGATTGTAAGTGGGTCTCGACCTGGGGAGCGGAAATGTGAGGTGGGGTTTATTGAGAAGGGGTGGTTTTCCCATGGTCGTAGTGGGCTTAGAGTTGGGAAGTATGCGTAGGCGTGGAAGCCTGGCTCACCGGCCCATCGAAACCCGTGGATATCGACGCGAACATGATTTGGTCCAAGGTCGGTTATTGTGGCCCTGCGCACACCGTTCTTCGCGATGCGTAGAACCCGCACGAGTCGGTCGAAGAACCAGACTGCGCTCGCGAAGTAGAGCCAGTACTCGTAGTTCCCTGGGAGGCCGAAGCGGTAGTATAGGTGGTACCAGCTACCTACGACCACGAAGACGGCCATGATGATGTGCGCGATGAGGAAGAGTTCGTAGGCGAGTTGGCGCACCCAGAGGAGGCTGAAGACTAGCATGGCGCAGACGAAGACGGTCCCCACGATACCCCATTGCCAGTATGGTTCCGTGACGTTTGCGGCGTAGATCCCCGATTGGTTATATGCGGCGAGCAGGAATATGGAGTGCAGGATGGTTTGTATCGCGAAGATACGCGCGACCCACCGATGTAGGACGAGGAATGTGGAGCGTGTCCAGTTGCTGGCCCAGAGGAGGATATTGTTTCGCCCGGAGAAGAGAATCACCATGGGTAATAGGGCAAAGGCAATATGACCCGTACGGTATCCGGCGTAGGCTAGGATCTCGCCGCGCTTGTTGTAACCCCATGGATGCGGTTGAGCGGAATCGTAACCTACGATTGAGAGTACGAGGTTGAAAATGAAGAACATGGCGATGTAGAGGGCTTGGCCCATTGTTGGTGGGTTTCCAAGAAGCCATGGGAGCGAACGGACGTGGTATGTACCCACGGTAGAAGGGTAGACGAGGTAAGGGTTAAGCTTGTCCAGCACTCTGGTCATGAAGGGGAGCTTTCCAAGGAGTGTGATGAGGATGGGAGTGCTGAAGCCGACGATCACGATGGCAAGTCTAACAGTTCATATATATCAGTGCTCTGTTTATTTTCATCTCGTGGTAACAAGGCTAAACAAGTGATTCCTTACGTATATCTGTTTTCATGTGTCGTCACCTTCTCGAACACTAGCATGAACCTTTCCTGCATTGCATAGGTATCTGGATCAACAAGGGACGTGTGATTGAGCGTAGATCCCATCGTATATGTCATATGCGGTGAATCAGTCACCTGTCGAACAGCGGTGGCATAATCCCATTTTGGAGGAACCGATGGGTCTCCCGTCGTCTGCAGGGCCCAGTACTGCTCTAATTGCCACACTGGCACCTCTGAGGCATTGCATTTTGTGCTGATGCAGTACGCTAAAGATGTCAGGAAAGGGGTATCGCCTGCTCGACAGTCTGGCGATGTAGGTGGAGCTCCATGGCTATGGCCATCACCATGCCCAGTGCCCGAGCAGGATAGCGGCGCGGATGCGAAGGAAGCACGACATGCGTAGGCGCAGGCGGGATCATTCATACGAACACCCCCCAGGCCGACGAAGGCAGCGGTCGCGGTGGTGCAGAGACACACCAGGCCGAAGAGTAGGGAGGGTAACTGCATGGTGGGTTTGCGCATTTCTCAGCAGGAGGTGCGGCAGGCAGGCAGGGACCTGCGAGGGACAGATAGCCACGCAGGGTTATATATGGTGCGAAGTGAACACCAGCATGGCCTGTGGAATTATTGTTCACCCTTTTGATGCCACAAGGCTAAGGCGGATAGAAAAGCCCTCTGGCTGATCGGAGCACACACCCCTTGTCTATATCATACATCCATAGACTCCGCGGTGGAGTGCATGAAGCTTAAATCATGTCCAACGTTGCACACCCCGCAGACCAGGGGGTATCAAGCACAATGGCTGGTCTTATTCGACACCGACAGGGAACTGAGAGAATATTTGCTCAAACCACCTCAACACCACCACCATCACCACTGAAATAAGGACGGATATCTCTATCCCATCCCGCCTTGGCGTGGGTGTCGAATCTTATTTCGATGTGTTGTGTAACAATTATGCATCGCGGCCTGGGGATCTGGCGGAACCAAGACGTGAGGACTGCTGGCATGCAAGCCCACACAGGCCATCATTTATCCGATGAGCACATTTTTGCTGCACCACAGCTATGGCTGGAGATACATATACCTAGGTACTTAAACCACATGGGTATATGTTCGGAGTAAAAAGTATATTAGTCCCGCTAAATAATAAACGCCAAGAATGTGGCTTCGTTTTAGATTAGTCGTCTGCGGAGTATTAGTATCTACTTCGAATCTGATATCATTGGCGCTATCACGACCTCTCTATCAGTGCGAGGGTCTCTTGACTACCTTAGCTATAATGGCTTTCGTAGGGAGTAAAATGAAATCAAAACTTGGATGGAAGATGGATTTTATGACAGCTGTTAAGCTTGACCTTGATTCAACAAAGAAACATGCTCAGATTGCTTCCAAGCTAAGTAGGTCTGGATGTAATACTAATCTGTAAGGAGGGACATTCCACTTTCGCGAAGGATTGACTCGATCAAAAAAGAAAAGCACCCCCATCCCCAATCATATCATAGATGCGCGTAACTCATTGCCTCAAGACAGCCTGAAATATATTGCCGGCTCAAACGACCCGTGCTTCTAGAATGGTCGCTCTGCTTAACATCTAGATCTAAAGAGATGGAGAGGCAAATATGAGGTGTGAGAGACCGGGAGCTTACACTTCTGCGCCTTCGAGATATGGATAATTCTCCCCTTCGTGTTAGAAGCATGGCTTCCATAAGCGCGCTGGTTCGTCAACTCGTCAGTTGAGAGACCCTCGGGGATGGCTGAGGCGCGGTTGACAACTGCCTCAGTGGGCGGCCAGACACTCTTCCATGGCTGGGATGTGGAATCGGTGGTTCCTGGCATGGTTGTAGTGGTGGGTACGTAGAAAGGTTTGGGTTTATGGGAATTCTTTTTGTTGGTTCTTGAAGTTTTCCAGAAAAGATGTGTTTGAGGAGGGGGAATGTTTGTATGGACCTCGCTTGGTATATATATATCAGATGTCCACGGGGAAAACGGTAAAGCTTCTCATCCACGTAAGTAATGTCGACATTTGTCAAGTCGACCATCACCTGCCGTAACATGCTCGCCGCTTCATTGGGCTCATTTTGATCATACCCCTTCCTTGCAAGGCTAGCTACCTGCAAGTCTCGTATTGTTGCGGTTTCAATGCGAGTTCTCCCCGCATTTTCGCCTGCGTTTGCTGTTTAATCTGAATGCCTGGCTTTAGGGAGGTCTGCGGCGGCATGGGGGAAAGAGTTAGCCACTTGGAAATGCGCTCTTACCTGCTCGAATTTGCGCACAAATCTCTTGAATGAGCCTGGCTGCAGGGTTGAGAGCCCATGGCTTGCATTAGATACTAGGATCTTATGCAGTCTGTCTTCCTGCAGGTGGCTAAAAGGGGCTTTCAAGTCTCCACGGAATGAGAGTTATGTTTTCTGCAGTTTGGCAACGCACCTCTTTCGGCCCTTCGAACATGCTCACTCCCGAGATAGTCAATTATGTGGTGAGGAGTCAACGGGCGGAGCTCAACACGTAAGACGCATGTGCGTACTTTAGTTGACTGATTTATCTGTTGTTCATGGGACCTGAATCTTTTTCATATCTGCCTGATCCAGGGTTAGACGTTTATATTCCTCCATTTTCGTCTAGCATGTGAGACCTTTGACTTCTCATCTCAAGACTCGTGAATAAAGTAACCCAAGCTCAAAGTCAAGAATGTCCAATCCAATAACTGCCACAATCAGGTATGTCCAGCGCGACAAGAAGCGTCCTACCACAGAGAAGCCATATATCCTACACTATGCTGCACCCGCTGGCTTTCCTCAGAATAACTTCACCATCGACTCATTTCCCGGCATCAAGGTCCACAACCTCAGGACTGCGAAGTTGAGTTACCAAGAACATGGAATGACGGTAGCTTCACTGGATAGCAGTCACATGCGGCCCGAGGATTTCGACAATGACGAGTGGATTGAACGGGTTTACCTCCCGGAGCTGCATAAGTGTATATGCAAGGCGCTGGGGGCAGAGGATATGACGGTCTTCGATTGGATGCTTCGAAAGCGTTCAGTGTCATTTCCCAAGAGGAAAGAAGGAGAGGAGAATGAGGAGGCAACGCAGCCATCGCTCTCAGCACATATAGGTATGTCGAACTTCATCCTTTGGGCATCTGTAGACTGAAGACGTGTCTAATGGGGCATTATAGACTATACGGAAGCGGAGCTCGATGGAAGGCTAGATAAGTATTTCGGGGACGAGAAAGGAAATGTTTTGAAACGCCGGTATCAGGTCATTAAGTAAGAGTGGTGCCAATGTTTCGAATGGTTATAGTTTGCTGATTCCCATATGTAAAGCATTTGGAAACCCCTCTCTGGCCCATGTCGAGATTATCCTATGGCGTATCTCGACCCCAAGAGCGTGGATAGGCAGAACGATCTCTTCGCTGTCGACGAAGTCTTCCCCACAGTCGCGAATGAGGTTTTCCAGGTTTACTACAATCCAAAGCACAAGTGGTATTATGTGCCTGATCAGTTGGATTCCGAGGTTGCCATATTCAATGCGTTCGACTCAGAGAAAGGACAGGACATAGCAGTCCCACATTGTTCCTTTGATTTGGGGGAGGCGGGATCCGGAATACCACGACAGAGCATCGAGGTTAGGGCCTTTGTGTTCTATTAAGAGCAAACGAAGCCTGGCAGTGGCTTAGACTGACTGTATGTCATGTTTCGCCGGTTGTATATAACAGACCACGGAGCCAGGTAGCGGGTATATACTTCCTAATAGTATGCGGTTTCCCGCAAGCGACTGATAGCCAGCATTCCAAATACCTTTCTCACAGCTCTAAAACCTATGAGGTTAACTGTGTCATTTGAAAGCGTGGGGATCGCTCGTGCCGCTGCTGTAGGTTGGTGCTCGAACGGAAAAAGGATAAGGATAGGGGCTCAGAGAGATAAGAAAGACAAAAGCAAGAGAGAGGAAGACTCTAGGATATGAGCCTAAGAGTGGTCAAATGGAGCCCAGAGTTTGGTATGTTCTATCAGAGTGAAGTGCAAGGGCAGAGAGGAAATAGAAGGTTTGACTGCTTGCGTGTACTTTCCGCAATGCCTGACGAAGTGTACGTGGACCGTTCTGGTCAAGAGCTGGTGCTGCCACCAGTTGTGTCATAGTTTTGAACTCTCTTTTGCTTCCAGTTTCTCTTCTATGTTTGCTGTTTATGTTTTCTTCTGTTTAGATTGTGAATCCCTGGTCGATTTTGGATTATTTGTCATTCTGATCAAATCAACGATGGGTTTGATCCCTAAATACCACTTCGACCGGCTGGATAATACCTTCAAGGTTAGTTGCAAGCATTCCCTGGGGTTAGGCATTCCCTAAGGCTAAGCGAGCCCTAGCCTGCGGGGTTTTGAGGGGTAAGTTCGGCGAACTATCATGCCTGATAAATTCTCCCAGATAAACCAGCCCGCGATGCACACCGCAATGCATGCTCAGCAGAAGGGAAAGATATTCAGGAGCTTCTGGTCGTTGCGGAGCATGCTTTATCTTGCCGCGAGCCTAGGTTACTCTGCACTCCGCACAGAGTTCGCCGAAAGGATCTTCATCCATGCTAGTCTCCTTTAAGTCCAAATGAAGGATGAGGTTGAGTGTGGTATTGTCACATGTTCGAGGGGCTGAAGCATGAGGATGAAGGTGTTCGGAAATTGGGATGCAACTTCATATAGAGGATCGGTTGGTGATATATAAAAGATCGGAACCGGTCCCTTGAGGTTTGAGGATTGCAAGCTGCCAGTTTATCGGCCTGGTTTAGGTGTTCTTACTTCTTGACTCTGCCATAACCAACGCAATTGCTATTCGGAAAATCACAAGGATCCTTCTGAAAATACAGTCGTTCATTGCTGTATTGGCTGGCGTTGACAATGAAGGTATGTTCTTCAGCAGCCGTCAGAAGGAGAGGAGGGCAACTAGTGACACATATATCAACCAGGTTTCTACCATTGCCCTTACACTTGCCGGCGTAGGACAGTCTCTTGCTCTCCCGTATGTATGACCCGCTTGTGCAGCTCAAACCCCGTGGCCGAGAAGGGACATTCCACTTACAAAGAACCCATCCAAAAGATCCCCTGCCGTCGGGATAGAACATTCACTCTCCTCACGAAGCGACATCGGGCTCTTCTGCTACAGAGATGGCTGGGATATCAACGCCCAAAGCCCCGATTTGCGGGAGATAACACAGAATCTCTGCCAAACCAACGCGGGCAAAAATATTACGCCCAATTCTCGGATCCAGACAACCGCGACATTCGATCGCGCCGATAAAGCTAGTCCACCATTCAAGGTCAATATTTACTACAAGAACATCGAGAATAAAGCGCAGACCCTCGAGGTCGAAAAGTGCACTAGCCAATTTGACCTCGTGATTTACTTTTGTCTGGCGTATGGGGGGAATAATTGGGACTGGACAAGGTTTGGGGGTGGTCGCGATAATCAGTCAGGGACTGGATGGGAGGTTGCGATCGATTGCCATCCAGAGTCGTGTCCCAAAGCCTAAGCCCAACTGAATGGAGCCGGAGAGATCTCACGGGTGGCACACTATGCTCTTCCTTCACTGCCTCCGCTGGGATCAGGGGGCTTTGGCTACAAGGTCGATTTGATGCCGTCTGGGAATCGAGTAATCTGGCCTAGACTGGCATTGCAGCATCGCCTTTAAGGCAGCCGGAACGGAGGATACTCATCTACTACTTGCATGAAATGACAGAGAGTTAGTTTGATATGCTTTAAATATGAAAATATGAAAAGAGTTTACCTTTTTCCTTGGATACATTATATCATTCGGAGTATAGTGTGGGCAAAAAGCTGAGGTCACCTTGGGCCGATGATAATGGCACAAAGGCCATTAGAGCACCAGTAGGTGAATGGATGATCAATATAGAAGAAAATAAACAAACACTTCCTCATCGCAATGCTCGGAAAAAGCACCAGCACTGTAAACCTGGCGTTTATCATGAGAAAATGACGTTGATGTTGATGGATGCGGGCAGATGCTGTGCGTCTTGGCATGTGCTTGTCGATAAAGCGTCATCCACAAAAGGCTCCCTCCATCGACTCACACTCGGAGCATCTGCAACACAGCAAGATATAGGGCGAGGAGAGGGTAGTCACTGAGCATAACTTTGCGAAATAAATTAGCACCGAATACTCTCACCTTTTATAAGCTGAGCTTTCTGGTATCTCCGCACACAGCAACGCCCGACGTTGAACTTCTTCCCCATCTGAAAGATGTCATCGCAACTCCAGACCTGGGCTCTCCCTCGCCTCTCCAACCTCCTGCCGCTCGACGAAGAGTCTCTGGTGCAAATAATCACATACACGGATTCTCTCAGCAAAGAAGCCAGTGCAGACCATTTGAAGAATCTCCTTGGAGACTCCCCCGCCGCCCTCGAATTCATCTCTTCGTTCAACTCACGACGAAATACTAGCGGAGCGAATGCGGGTGAAGGGACACGGACAGCAAGACGGACACAAGACGACGGAGTCGCGGCCACATTTGCTCAAAGTGGTGCAAATACCAGACAGACACAACAGAAAAGGAAGAAAGGAGGGAAGGCACCCTTGCATAGCGCAGGGCCGGTGCGTAGACCTGATGGATACGGAGATGTGACGGGTGGCTACGTGAAGACCGACAAAGGAGGGGATTACATGGCTAGCTTTGGTGCAGGATCAACGTCTACGCCATCGTCAGGCCCCTCTCGGACCCAGTCTCCCGCGCCTAGCAAGACACCATCGAATGCTGCTCCAAGAAACCCGCCGTCTGCATCTGGGCCATTGATATCGGATTACTTGCCCAACGTCAAGTCGAAAACTGTCCGCTCGTCTGCTGCAACAAGTAGTAGACATACCCCTGCTGCATCTACGTCTTCTTCTCCATCTCGAAAGCCCAGAAATACCTCCTCTACGACAACACCAACAGCAACCACCACCACAACTACGACCAATAACATCGCAGATCTGACCTCTGCTATTGCCGCACTCGAAGTTTCCACAAACCCAACCTTGTTGAAGGGTCAGAAACCTAGAAAGTGCACCTGCAACGCCTTGATACATCCTCTCTTTACACCAGCGCCGAATTGTCTCAAGTGTGGGAAGATCACCTGTGCACTCGAAGGTCTGCAACCATGTTCGTTCTGCGGCACACCACTTCTATCCGACACAGAAATACAGGATATGATTCGCGAGCTGAGAGCGGAAAGAGGAAATGAGAAGATGCGGGTGCATAATGAGAGTTTACACCAGCGGAACGATCGCGGGCCCGGTGCACCTAGTCCCTCTGCCGAGGATAGTAAGCTCCAAGCTGCAAAAGCACATCGCGACAAACTACTCGCATTCCAGGCCCAGAATGCCCAGCGTACTCGTGTTCTTGATGAGGCAGCGGATTTTGACATGCCCACGTTCCAGTCAACGCAATGGATGAGCCCCGCTCAGAGGGCCTTGGCGTTGAAGAAACAGCAGCGGATTATGCGGGAGATAGAGGAAAAGAACAGACCAGAGTGGGAGAAGAAGAATATGGTAATGAGCCTGGATATTAAGGGGGGCAAAGTGGTTAAAACGTACCAGAAGGCAGAGGTTGAGAGCGGCCCGAGTGGTGATGCGAATGACGCGGAAGATATGCTTGAGGAAACTGGCAATGGCGCTTCTGCTGAGAGAACTGGGGGTGCTTTTGGTCACAATCCACTTTTAGCTGGAGGTGGACTTGTACGACCTGTGTGGGAGCCTGCTGGCGGCAAGGATGCTGCGCAACCAAAAGAGCGCAGACAGACATGGAGACGAGTACAAGATGACAATAGCGAAGATAATGAGAGGTGGATTTTAGATGGGGGACGGTGTGGATTCGATGGGGACGGTTGTGCTGATAAGGAAGGATATTTTCAAAAATAGACTGGCCATCCAACTCCGTTAAAACACTTCTATTTGCATGGCTAAGAGAGAGGCGTGAAAGCGGAAAAAAAGCCAACTCGGGAACAATATTCTGGCTCCACTTGCAGAATTCCAAGAACAGACCAACTTCACTCTCAAATTTTCAGTGGCTCTTCACCCCTTAATGCCCTCCATTTATTCGTCGCATTAATTAGGGTGTCACAATTCCGGAACAAAAATGCCCACCGTTGGGCGCATAGCCGTGTTATCTCCCATCCGTTAATATCCCACGGGTCACGCCAGACAATAATCCCACTCCACTCAGTATCCCCAGGCCTGCCATGAACAATATCGCGCGTAAGCAGCTCAAAGTCAAACGTACCCCAAATCCCGAGGATATTATCTCTTATATTGGGATCCGGCCAGATATCAAGCCGATGATCGTGGGGTACACTTAATTGGAGCTTCGTCGGCTTTAAGGACTCCGGCAGCTCGAACGGGGCGGGAAATAGTGGGAGTCCCTGGCATGCAAACACCGCTTCTCGGGGGATAACGTGGGAAAGAACTAGCATTGTTCCGAGGGTCGTGCTAGCGCGGATGACGTTGAACTCAACCATGGGGATCAGATGGTCTCTGCTCATTGGGAGGGAATAGGCATGGCTGTGCATCATGTGCCATGTCGAATTACATGCGTCGGTAGTTGCCTGCATAACAAGCGCTGGGATCAGTTCCCAGCGGGATGTATGGATATCGGCAGTCTGACGAGGACCCTGCTCCAGACTGGCCTGCTTGGGTCCTTGGATTTCAGCAACCTCGTCCCGGAGAGCTTTTCGTCTGCCTGCAACCGAGAAGCGGAGTGTAAGCGCTTTGCATTCGTCCGTTTACACCACGCTCCCCGACCCGATATCCATCGAAGTCTATATGGGCTGCTACTGCACTTATGTGAACGGGTAGGACTCACGATGAGCTCTCACATTCAACCGATTCTGTCGTTTTCGCCTTTCGGCTGGATCTTTGAGACCGGTCCAATCATCCCCAGGGTTTTTTGCCTATCTCCATAAATGTTGTCAGCGGGTTCCACTCTCCCAGTTTCTTCCTTCAAACGTCTCTTCCTCGTGAATTTTAGGGTCCTACACACCTCCGCTAGTTGTGGCAAAGAAGAGAGTTGAATAACCGAATCTGCCTCGCCCATCTTTCGTGTTTTTTTTTTTCTTTTTTTTCATACATATACATTAACGTGTGACTGAGTTTTTTTTTTTTGGATGCAGGTTTTGGAACTGCGGGTTTAAGAGGTTTATACGCAGCCTGCTTACAGAAATGCCTAGGTTTAGCCGCGGGGTGCGGTACAAATTGTTGCGCCGTGGCAGGGATGTGAATGCCAGAAACCCAGCGACGAAACAACTTAAAAAGAAGGTCGCGGCCACTAATGCAGGCTGCTTACAACACTAGTCTCGTTATGGTATGGCGCTTTTGACTCCTAGAATGTATACATCATGATGCTTCTATCAGTGTCCACGAGAAGCTCGGAAAGGAGTACTTAAATACCCCAATATAAGGCATAATGGCGGCCCTTCTGCAACCTAGATTTAGTGGCATTCTTCGTTTCAAGGCACTTATCTTCTTTGTGATTCGTTATAATTTATCTTTTATTTATTTAGTTTAATATCCCCCAACCTTCAGGGGAAAAAAAAACATGTTCATGTTCTTTGCTAGGTTCCTGCGCTCCCAACTCTTCGTGAAACTGCCCCACCCAACGACAAAATTCACAGGACAAACCATCATCGTTACTGGCTCCAATTCTGGCTTGGGACTCGAGGCAGCGCAGCACTTTGTTCGACTTGGTGCTGCCAAAGTCATTCTTGCTGTGCGCACGGTGTCCAAGGGCCACGCTGCCGTGGAGTCGATAACAAGCACAACCCAGTGTGAAGGTGGTGTGCTTGAAGTATGGCATCTTGACCTTGAAAGCTATACCTCGGTACAGGAATTTGCTAAGAAGGCAATGGGGTTAGACCAGTTGGACATTGTTGTTGCAAACGCGGGGATGTACAAGTTCGAGTTTTCCATGGCTGAAAAGGACGAGAAGACTATTACTGTCAATGTTATCAACACACTGCTTCTTGGCCTTTTACTGCTGCCAAAGCTGAGGGAGACATCAGTGGTGTTGAACAAGAAAACAATACTTACTTTCACCGGCTCGTTCACATATGAAATGACAAAATTTCCTGAACGCAAAAATAAGAAGATCATTGAATACTTGGCGAAGTCGGAAATGGCGGATATGGACGAGAGGTGAGGACATATTTCTCTCCGCATTCATTGCAGGTCAAACACACATACATACAAGTCGTACTAACCGGTACACCAGATACTTTGTTTCCAAATTAATTCAGCTGCTCCTCGTCCGCGAGCTTGCTGATGAAGTAACAAAATTCGAGTCCTCAGGCAAGGCTGGACGCGTCATCGTTTCGACGCCAAATCCAGGCGCCGTTGATACAAGTATCATGAGGGAAGCGGGTTCCCTCTTCCAGATCTACCTCTCGATAATGAAGGTGCTGTGGTTCAGATCGGCCGAGGAAGGTTCGAGAACGCTTTTACATGCTGCTCAGGCCGGTGAGGAGAGCCATGGGCAGTATTTAGATGATTGCAAAGTAGGAAGGTATGTATGAATACTTTATTTCTAAAACGCTTCATTTTCTTCGTCTTTTTCTTGTTTTGCTTCCGTTCTTTCTCTCGTGGGTCTACAGTTAGCTTACCATGATACATAGGGTATCTTCATTTGTACAAAGTGAAGATGGAGCGCGAACCCAGAAGCAGCTTTGGAAAGAGTTCTCAGAGAAAGTTGAGCGGATATATCCTGGTGTTATGGAGAACATCTGATTGGCTTTTATCTACGAGATAAACGGTACCCTCATGTTTTCATCGGTGTCTGTGTCCTTGCCTCGGCTTGTATCCCAGTGCAGCATCGTGGAGGCAGGCGTGATTACTTTACACTATGGTCGAGTGACATGTTTGCACGGGCTAGCTTGAATGTACAGCATTGGCCACATATCGTGTAGACTTCTGGGACCTTTCGAGGTGATGTGCTTTCCTATCAGTCTCTGTATGTTTCATTGTTGCATACCATTAGACTTTCGATGTATGCGGGTCAGGTGTTTATTGTTTCCTTCCTTGAGCATTGATTTGATGTGAATAGAAGACTTCACAGCCCCCTATCCATCAAACAATTGCTATTAATGTATATTACCAGTTTCTTCAATGGCATCGCCTACTTTGAAAACACGATACACGCAGACTCTTTGCACATGGCAGTTCCCATCATTTCCCCTGCCTGAATGTAACGGAGTGAGACATGAAAAATGGAACCAATCTATGCAACCGGGGGGGGGGGCTGTGAAACCATTTCTAACCTAACCTCATGCCTTACTATCAGATTGATACTCCTTGGCCTTACAACGGTTGAGTTCTAGAAGGCAGTGATGGTCTAGGCTGGGTGTACAACAAGAGCTGTACTACGGATGGCTGGTGACTGGGCCTAGCCCAAGGAGACACCAAGGTAGGATGTTGGGAGAAATTTCTCGCAGTCAGAGGGTGCAATGAAGCAGAATGATCGCTCCACAGCCATGAAATGAGACCTCATACAATATTCGGAATAATGGAAGTTGAGCGAGACAGACCGTTGCGTGCCAAGGGTCTGACTGAGGCCCATTGCCAAGGGGGTTTTAAGCACTGTATGTCCACATCACCAGGTCTCTATCGCACGTTTTATTCCTCTTGACAACGCTGGTTGCTCGGGTTATTCCATTCTCATCTCTGTTTTTTTTCTTTCGGATTTTATAGGACAACTACTTGCATGGCATACCTTGGTATAGATATGGTTTTCCCTCACAGCAGGCGTCGATTCCTGATGTACAGTGTTCTAGACCTCTTCATACTCCGTCACCTACTTTTGTCTACCCTTCTGATCAATGAACGCTACCCTTGTGTGCAGTCTAGGGATATAATGGCAAAGCAACGCTGTGTGTAAGCACTATGGTTGCAATGCGCATCTATGTGCAGATCATGAGGATCTGGTGATGTCATACCGAAAACTCTCTCCACTATATAACCAAACAATGGCATTCCCGCTCCGGGAAAAGAGAAAAAAATCTTTACGGGAGCGGGGAACCATCGCTCCCATGAAAAGATCGTCTGTACAGAGGACACATTCTACCTTTAAAGTAGCCTTGGGCGTCATTGCACTATATACGATTGTTTACTACGTGATGTTGCGAAAAGTCTCTCGAGGCCTCCACCTAGGCCACAAGGACAAACAAGCCGCATTGAAACCTAACAACGCGGAGGATGGAATTGTCGACAAAGTCGAGGTCGCTCTCACTTCCAGTCCCGGTGGTGGCACATATCCGCGATTAACCAAGCTACCGGACGCATCCATCCTCGCGTCCTTTACACGGTGGCAAGGCAAGGAGCGTGTTCTCCGCATCTCTCGAAGTACTGACGGTGGTCGTAACTTTCTTTTCTTTGGCGAAGTAACTAGAAGCACCGGTGATTTGGACAATCTCTTCTTGCTGGCAACAGCGCCGTCGACAGTCATGGCCGCTTTCCGCAATCATGATCTGGCCCCAGATGGAAGCCACTCCCACTTCCGCATCACTATCTGTCAATCCACAGACGGCGGAAAGGGATTCACATTCCTCTCCCAAGCGGCAGAAAAGGGTGCTCCATTCGGGCTCTGGGAACCATTCCCTAGGATCGGGGCAGCGGGCGAGGTTCAATTATTCTACGCTCAAGAACTCGCTCCCGACGATCAGCGAATTATGCGTGTAGACTCACACGATCAAGGTAAAACCTGGACGAATGCGCAGAATATCGTGGTGCGAGAAGACGGAACCAAGCTTCGCGATGGGATGGCTGGAATTGCGGAAACTAAAGACGACGGTGGTAAACAGGCGGCGGCGGCGCTCGTCATGATCCTTGAAACGACTCGATACGGTACTTTTAGTCTCGAGGCTGTCGTGTCGTATGATGACGGGGCGACTTGGACCCAGAGGCAGGAGGTATATGCTCCTCCTACAGGGCATAATGCAGGAGCACCACAGATCGCGTCGTTTGGTGATGGCTCGTTGGCTGTCGTGTTCATGACAGATGAGGACTCGAAGAAAGTTGAATGGACGAAATATTCGTCCATCAAAGTGATTTTCTCCCGTCCGCCTCAGAATGGGAAGATGGTCTGGAGCAAGCCGCAGCTTGTCTCCCCTGAGTCAAGCTACTGGCCTGGTATTATGGCCCTTGATGAGAATACAGCTCTGGCTGTGTATGATCGCGGCGGACCGCGTGGGAAGAAGATTTTGTGGAATCCAAAATAGACATGCTGTACACCGAATGTCGTGATAAGTTTTTGCGGTTGTGTGGATATGATTTCAGGAATATATATTGGAAAACCTGAATGCTGAGGGGGAATGACACGTTTTGGAAGAATTTATTTCGCTGGATATATCACCTACTTGCATATCTGAGACCGCTTTTACAGTTGGAAACCGGATGTATTGGATAGCTTACATATTCAAATACTGCTTATTGGGCATTGTTCTAACGAAATTCAGTAACTATTAAATATAGCCTCGCTCATTCAACATCTTGAAGGTGGAGATTCAAACCCAAAAACCGAAAGCAAAGGGCATCAAGTCCACATAACCAGTTTACATACATTAGAAAACCTTCTTATTCTTTCCATCCCGCCAAAATGGGACCGCGGGGTTGGCTAGGTTCCGGATAGGCCATGGGTGTCACAGGTTCTGGCTGGGTCTGTGTTGGTTCACTAGTACTCGACGAGCTTGCCTTTGGGGGAGGAGATCCAAGGAAAGGCGGATATTTATATCTGAACCCCCATTTCAACCAGAGCCACAATCTAGTATGTGGCGGCATCTCCTTCCATTTCCTCTCCAACTCTGCTGTATCATCCTGTCGGGCTTCAAATCCAGACTTTGAAAAGAACAGCAAGGGTGCGAACACAATCGGCAGAAGACAACACCAAGTAGTCGGAAGTCCTCGTTTCGCCTCTCGTCCATTCATTAACGCGGCAAAGGATCGCCAGCTTTCAGCAATGCCCAAAGCCAGAATCGCCGCAAACCAGCCGGATAGAATAATGAGTGCTAACCCC
This sequence comes from Polytolypa hystricis UAMH7299, assembly GCA_002573605.1. Classification (NCBI taxonomy): domain Eukaryota; kingdom Fungi; phylum Ascomycota; class Eurotiomycetes; order Onygenales; genus Polytolypa; species Polytolypa hystricis. Next base: position 61,187 of record PDNA01000017.1, on the reverse strand, counting down.
CAAGGTCTTAAACCCCAGGTGTAGTGATAGCTGCCGCCGCACTTGTATCCGCCGCCAACGGCACTGCCGCTGACTCGAAACTCGAATCTTTGGCATCCGCGAGGGATTCCTCCCGGTGATGGTGTCTGGGAAGGGCAGCTGGGAAACAATGTTGCCGTTCGTTCATGCCACCTGCTTATGGATCTGAGATCCGCCTCCGGTACGTCAGTTAGGTTGACAAGCTCAGCCACCCATTCAGACGTGCGCGTCTGGGTGGTCTTCGCGAACGAGACAGTCTCCGTTCTCTGAATCGTCGACGTCGCAGTCGGGGTCAAAGCGCCCCCCATTTCCTTTGGGGCATTGAGCCTTACGACCGCAGTAACAACAGCCGTGGCGGAACAGCTAGCTGGGGGCGTAAATTCAAGTTCGACCGCGTAACCGTGAGGTGTGGGGGTTTGGGTTCCGGCAGCACTGGCAGGTAAGATGACTTTCACAATCGTGTCTTGCCGCGTGTATGTTGTCCGGGACAACTCCTCGACATCGGCTGTCGGGTGCACTTGCCTAGTCCACGAATACGTCTTGCCCGGATACGTGGTTGCTGATAGTGTAAGTCCCTTGACTGTCTGGGTCCGAACCTCGTAGAACATTGTGTAAAACCATGGTAGACCAAATGAGAGGGACGGTAAGAACAAGCACACAATGGCAACGAAATCCAGTCGCAACCACATTTTTGCAGTAAGACTTGCTTAATGTTTCATAAGATTGCGACTGACGGAGATGTGGACGTCTTGCGGTTTGGCGAGGTTTAGAAGAGTTTTCTACACGCGTTCAAAGAGCGTCTTCTTATATGCAGAAAAGGAAAGGCCTCAAACTTTGAGGCTCAGCTACTTGGCTCATCCCAAGAAAAGGCCGAGTGCTGAAATACGAGCCGCATGAAGAGCCGTTCCTGTGAAGATGTGACAACTAACTGCTGTTGGTGTGATTTGCGGGTTTCTATCTCGTATTCTGGCGCCTCGCGGGCTATTAGCGTGTTGTGGCTTCGTATGACGCTCTGTCAAACAAAGAGCACCGAGATTGGCGCGAGGCAGGGTTAATTGCGCTTGGATGCGACGGATTAGGTGTAAAACCATCCGTGCTCGCTTGTGAGTTCGAATCAATAATACTTCGACTCCTCGAAGGAACATCTAGATAATTAATGTTATCGTTGCTGAGAGTATTACGTAGTCTTCAACGAAATATACATACCCTGGAAAAAGGAAGATATGAGCTGCTTCCACTGAGGAAATCTCGATATACGTATCCGGTTACATCCGCTAGGAACTCGAAGGGGCAGTTAACCTGTAAACCTCCGGCTTGGGTAGTTGCGCGTGGAGGGCAATAGTTGAAAGATCGCGTTCTTTGTATCTGTCAGTAGTCTTCAAACCGGGTAGTTACTGGAGATGACTTTGGGAGCCCGAGGAAAAGAGCAGAAGCTAAATTCCACCAGTGAATAATGATATTATTTGCTCCAGACATATTAGAAGCTATCTGAAATAGAAAAATCGAAAATTTCATGAAGCTGGATGTTTGATGAAGAGTGATCCCCTTTCAATTCATATCACGTGAGACTAGTCTATCATCCCGAGGTCCAAAATAATCGCCCTTGTGAAACTCGTTGCGACGCCATGAAGGTCAATATGAAATAGCCTAGATGCTACATATTCAACCTGTTTATTGACCATGAGCCTAGAGTGGACAGGATACCTTATCAGAATAACGAACTTTCAGCATTCCGACGCTCTGATTGAACGCATCATTCTTTCGATCTCTTAAAATTCCCCGCCGAAAGCTAAGTAAGTTGCCAACAGCCTCTCCCCTGAAGCCAACAGCTCAGGGCCTTGATATGGGAAATGACATCGTCTATCTTGCTTTTTTGTGTTCGACTCTGTCATATATCCACTCTACAGGCTATGTGCTCTCCTACGTCCACCCAGGATGCTACAAGCCAATATGATTTTGTTGATGTTTCTTCTCTACTGTAGTTGAGTTGAGCTTACATCACAAAGGATTATTAGTTATCATCTTGATCTCAAGTAAAGTTCAAGTGATTGACTCGAGCTGGAGCTACCCAGTTACCTCTTTCAGAAGACCAGCTACTCCTTCAGCTAAGGCCTCTTATCATTTTGTTCAAAAGAAGAGGATAGTGCCGCAGAATATCTTGCTATGGTCCTGTTGCTACGGGATATCTCCTCACTCAATTCTTGACGCCAGTGTTTTCCTGCTGTGACGGGATCTCAACAGTGCCTTTTGCATAGTGAGCTGGAAATTCTCACATGGACAGACTGTACCTCGCAACTCGTCCATTTCTTGGAGAATTTACAACTCATTTCTTTTATCTAAGGCAAGCTAGACTTCACCCTGGACCTTTCAGGGCCAAAAGATACCTGATTCTGAGGCTTCTCTCAACCGCAGAAATTGCATATATCGCGAAAGAAATATTCAATTCACACCATTCAGGAAATCGAAGCTTGATATGGTGTTGCTTGGCTCAAGCGCTCTATCACACTCTCAGTCTTCCACGCCTTGTTTCTACGCTCGAACCCGTTTTATTAAGCGTCATAAAAGGCCCGATTCGAAGGATCTGCTGGCAAGTGTGCCTGGAAGCTATCTATATAAAGCCTAATTGCTGGGGAAAATATTATTTTAAGCATAGTAAAATGTTTAATGTGCGTTAGGCCCAGCGTGGATCTCGAGATAGAACCTGCCCATTGAGTCTTTACATTTCAGATAATTCCTACAGAATTCCCCGCAACAAAAAAAAAACGCTATTCTGTTCACCGAAACAAAAAGTATTAAGTTTATAAATATGTCATTTTGTCTTTCATGAAAGTGGGGGATGAATCATGATGTCAGAGACATTCACAAGAAACATTTTTTTTCTTCCTTCTTTTTAAATATTCGATACAAGGTCTCACCTCATACGAAGTATGCTTAGCTTAGATCCAGCACCTGGCAAAGCAAACATTATTCGCCTCCTCCGATCTCGATTAGCTATTGCTTTTCTTTTCCGTCCAATACTGGAGAGGGAGGAAAAAAGGTTCGCGGTTTACAAGCCCCCCATCTTCCCACCACTCAGAAGCCGTTAGGCATCAGGAATGTCTCGGATTAAAGCGCTTCTATTAGATCTGAAATACGGAAGTTAAAAGCTCCTATTTTTACTTCCTGAAGGCTGACATGGACGCATGATATCATTCTGACAACTCAGCGATCATCTGTAGAGCTATGAATACATACAGAGTTTGATGATAGAACTGTTTAGAACAAATTGCTTTTTCAATGGGGATGGAACTTATAAGACCTGCGACGCGCAGTACATGCATAACCTTTGATGTTATATTATCCATTTAGATTCAGGCTGAGAATTGAACTTTGAGAGCTGCCAGTAGAAAAAGAAAAGAGCCTCTAGAACCATACATTAGTAAATCCTGTACTCCGTATGTGCCCGGGGGATAAATTCCGGTATATTCGTCGCCGACGCCAGGCAGGCGATTAATTTAAAAATAAAAGTAAAGAATCTTGGGTTCTTGGGTTCTTGGGCCAGGTTTCGGATGAATAGCCACCATTGGCCCTTGGGTTGGGGGAAGCTGTGGGATGATATGTGTGGCGTTTTTTTTACCTCAAATGATTGAAGAAAAGAAAAGATGTGGGAGAAATAAAGGGTGACAGTCACAAGGATTGCTTCGCATATCGCTGTTTACTACAGTATTTTTGGCTTGGCCATGTGGACATATACGAAAGTGCAGGCATCATTTACTACATTGTATTGTGCTTCGGAGGCTTGGCCTTCGTTCTCGGCATTTTGCTGTCTCCTTGTACTCCGTACAAGGAAGGAAAAAAAATCAAAAAAATCAGAGCTTGTCAAGATAATCCAGAAGAACTTGAAATCAGCCCACCTCATGCTATATAAGCACTCATACGAGTATTTAGCTTCAACCGGAGCGTTCTATTCGCTACCCCACACCACCAGAGCCGCAAGGCAGGAAATCGTGGGATGTAGATCCCTGCTGGAGCATGATATTCCATGGATGCTCCCAGCGGACAAAAACCTAGGAAGTTCTCTATTCTCATTTCTAGGCCATCTTGGTATTTTCGCCCATCCCGGAATTTTCTTTAGCTCTCTTACTTCCTGGGGCTTGCGCTCGCTATCCCATGTCCATGTGGTAGAATACGGTAGCACGCGTGCCGTTTGACAGGTTTGTACTCCGTAGCCTTGACCGGCTCTCTAATTGAATGATAGGTTGAAAATAGCATGAGACATGCAGGAAAAATAGATATCGTGAACTTAATTTGCACATGATCAAAGTTCAAGTAGAGAAGCGAAGGCCAAATCGAAATCTCCTCAGAGACATGCTCCATTCTTTCAGCCTTCTTTGCGACTCTTTCGTCTTGGGTGAACTGTTTTAACGATAACGCCTCAATTACTGCGTTGGGACATTGTTAGCGAAGTGGTCAGCAGTTGTGTATAGCTTAGCGTTCCCGGTGGCCGGTTGGTTTTATGCAAATATCCCCCCTCTTAGCTAGAATTGGGCATATACGAGTGTCTCGTCCGACAAGCCTTGGGGAAGGGGGTCTAGAGGAATATATAAACCAGCGAGACCTCCGACAATCTGTAGAGATATCTGAGTATATAATCGAACATCTCAAAGCTCAATTGCTAGGCCGACACCATCCGAAATTCGCCTAATCACACATCAAAGACCACCGCAACCATGCAATTCCTCAAGTCTATTCACCTTTCCCTCCTTGCTCTGGTGGCATTGACCAGCGCTCTGCCTGCTCCAGAACTCGCGGAGCGCGCGTCGCCCTGCACCACTGTCCTTCCCGCCATCGCACGTGTGGACGAAGCTCGTCCCGTGGAATCCTACCTGCCGGGGTTCAAGATCTCCCAGGACAACGGTGCCACCAACAGGAATGACGTGTTTGCCGAGTTCACCATCCCTGCCGGAAGCTGGGGGTGCACCTTGCAATACTCCTTCTCCGCAGGCTACTCCCTTGAATTGTCAGGTCAGACCGCCGTTGAGGTCTACGCGGTTCCGGGCCCTCTTAACCGGTCCCCACATGGTATCGATGTTTCTTGGGACTACTGCCCAGCTCCCCTCTATCAAGTTGGCAGCGTGAACTTCGAAACATCTGCCACACAGACGACGACCAGGACCATCAACAGCTTTGCTTGCGCACAAACTATGACATATCGGTTCACCATCGCAGACTGGTCTACCCAAGCTGGAAATGTCGAATTTGAGCAGAAGAATGACGCTGGCCTGCGCATGGTATATGGCTGCTAAGGAGAGAGAGAGTTAGCTTACTAGATTGAAATGAGGGTTCTTGGGGAGGAGGAGGAGGAGGAGGAGGAGGAGGAGGAGGAGGAGGATTGTCTTGATACACCTCCCCAACTTTTCCTTGCCGTTTAGAGCGATTCTTTTGGATGCATTGGCATCGTTGGAACATGGGGTTCTCGTTATTGATATTCGTTGCCCTTTTGTTGTTACCTGCAATGTTAATTTAATAATTTAATGAAAGGCATTTTAGCTGCTCTCAAAAGTTTCCAGAGCAAGGCTTTCTGATATGACTCCAGCGCTTATAACTTCGAAGTATGTGGCCAAGAAATCATATTACCGTTCATATGGTGGTGAAATTGGCATATCTGCTTTGCCTTGGCGGTATTCCATTGTGGTTGGACTGTTCAACGTCGTGGCAGTCGCATCTGGATATCTTCGGTTCAACTTCAAGTTCAACTTTCATACAGATCATTAGCCAGTGAGATCCCTTCTGGCTCAGTCATGCCTGCCTGGGGACGGACCTGACATAACCCTCTGCTTTGCTGTTCTGGTCGTGCTTGCCTTGCACACCAACCCCAGGTCGCGCATTCTTCCCTCAAGACCTGCCTTCAATATGGCGGAAGCCCGGTGTTGTGAATGTTGTAAATAACAACTTTCCATCAACAGCTCGGCAGCTCCCCATCGGATGTTTCCATTCCCCTAAGAGCGACTGGTATTAGTATTTGGATTGTACACACGTTCCTGTGTATGCAGGTGGTACCTACATCATTCCACAGATCTTCTGAGCCAGGCAGATCGATATCTACTTGCGTTTACGTCGCTGTCTCCTGCGTCCTACATCATGGGTCGTGTAATTTATCTCCTTCCAGCACGCTACACGCGCCCCGGAAAAGCGTACGACCATGATGACGCCGATCAGGCAGTTGGAGCACTAACGTCATTTTACATGTCGGAAAAGACTCTTTTCGCCAAAGAGCGTATTCGCGACGTCTTTGAGCAGTGCAGATGGGGCACCAAGAAAGGGGACATAATCAAAGTGGTCGGACTGGATGGAGTCATTCTGGACTTCCATGTTGATACCGGTGATATCCGTCCACTCGGGGATGGGACAGAGCTTCTTCTGTATGAGTCTCCCTTCACACCACGGAATCTTCCCGCTGGAGCCCATTGGGATAAACTAACGGCTCAACTTTGTGGTGAAGGAACGATCCAGTAATCGAGTTTGAACCCTATCACTCTCTAATCGAATCTACTCATCACAATCCGGATCTGGCGTACATTAACATGCCGATCAGCCATGACTGCACTCGGCGCGATGCAATTACCAAGAAACCTATCCATGGAGTCCCTATCCAGACACATGAAGAGGTTGCCAAATTCTTCCAGGACACTTCGCAACAATGGGCGGTTAGTGAGGCCTGCCAGCAGGTCATATTGACTTTCACAGGAATTCAGCCCCTCGAAGTGACAAAAATTGTCATTTTTGCTTGCGGCCCAATGACGACTGTTCGAGAGGAAGATAAATTGTGTAGCCGGTCAGCGTTCCAACATGCACTGGCCTTGACTATACGGGATGCGGTGGCTGGTATGGCACCGGTCGGACAATCTGGTACCATTCCTTGCTATATACAAGATCCAGCGTACAGTGATATTGACATTTCGGTCCTGGAAAAGAATGGTTTCGTTCATCTCCCGAACCCCGAGGGATTTTTGGAGGTCGATGAGTCGACAGTGGCGCTTTCCTTCGCACCCAATGTACCGGTCAGGCAGATAGTCTCTGATATTGCCCAACCTGCAATATTGATCTGGGACACCGTCAAAAATGATGGACAAAACGACTCGATGATGTGAGAGACACAACCCACCCCTATTTGACTTGTTGAACTAACAAAATCAAGGGTGGACCCGGAAGGCAAGCGGCTGCAAAAGTGGACCGAGAAATTGTACGACGTCTTTGAATTTCCAGAGGATCTGGAGCATTTTCCAACTCTTTCTATCTATGTTAGAAAGGATGGTCGACAGGAGTACGGAAAAACAACCAACTGAGATGTTCATATTGCGCATAGCGCATATGTAGTATCTCAGAGCCAACGTTCTAACCATCAAATCGAGCGTCATGGAAGGTCAAGATAGGATTTTGAGGAAACGCTGGACGGGCAGACGTTGAAAGTTACTCCACTGGTACGGAAATTAGGGCACATGTAATCACGTGTCATGGTCACGTTCCGCTCACCGAAGAATGATTCGGAGACGGAAGACCCGCTTGTATCGTCAACTTCAAGTCATTATTTTTCATTATTTTTACAAATTGTTGCTTGGGCTATGGCGTGGTTAGCTGTGGCACTTTTTAGGTCTCTTTCGTTCAAGAAGTACTGTGGATATAAACTTAGGTAGCAGTTGCAACCTTCCAACAGAGCATAACTATTTTTGACAGACGCAAAGGCCCAAGCAGAAAACGAATTTATAGAGCGACTTCGGCCGTTCTATTATGTGCCTTTTAATGAATCTATCCACCGTGGCTAATATAAAACTATCACACCGGAAACTCCGCACCGATCTCAGTAATTTATTCTAGAAGTCGAGATACGGCCCGCGTAGAAGTGATAGTTATAACTGACAGGCGAACCTGGAAGCCAAATAGAGTGTTTCTGATATCTCCTAGCGTGCCGTGATTTTCTGGCTGCATGAGATATAGTGGGATAGTGGGCGGGTTGATGCCCTATGGATGCTACACTGTCTGTTCAGTCCCCGCCTGGTTCGCGCCCAAATGCGCCAACGACGTAATGCTATTATTTGCTACCCCGCTATAAACACCCCAACTGTTATTTTCCCCCCAGCTTCAGTTCCTGGTTTTAGATAATTGAGAAATTGTGCTTTTTTTCTTTTACTAGAGAAACCCCTCTTCTCTTTATTTCAATTGAACCAGCTATTCCAGTTTGAGAGGGTGGATTTGGTGTTATTATTGAGCTGGAAAACCACCCCTCATTGCTCAATCAATCTATTCTAGCTGAACCCTGCCTGCCAAGTGCCTCGAACCCCCCCGCAGAGACCTCACATTCCTCCCTGCCAACAATTCCATGCTCTGATGCGACATTCCTCTTCCACATCTTGGCCTCTTCTTTTTTGCCTCTGAGGATCACTGGTTCCGTATTCCCATAAGCTACGGACTGGATATACACCAATTCCTCCTCGTTTGTGGTGTTTCGTGCTGCTCCTATTTTAACCCCGCGGTCCTAGCTTAGCCTGCTACAGACACAGTCTCACCCTTGCCTATTCGACTTTGATATCTGGTGGCGTGAATTTGCTAAATTAACCAATCGATTCTGCATCTCCTACACACACACACACACACACACACACACACACACACGCGCACGCGCACACAGAAACGATGGGCTCTCCGATAATTGACGAGGCGAACCGCATCGCTGCGGAGTTCGTCTACTCGCCAGAAGATGTGAATCGAGGGGTAGAGGCATTTTTGGGCCAGATGAAGGATGGATTGGGAAATGAGGGTGCAACTCTGAGCCAGATTCCGACATATGTGACTGCAGTGCCCGATGGGACTGAGAAGGTGAGTACTGATTTGCCCGGTATTAGTGTTTCCTTCTGGAAGCCAGCAGCTAGAGACTGTAAGCTGACGAGATTTTATGATTTGCTTGTCCTAGGGGATGTACCTCGCTGTGGATTTGGGTGGCACCAACTTTCGCGTCTGCTCCATCAAGTTACGCGGAGACTCGACGTTTACAATCAGGCAATCCAAAGTCGCCATACCGCAAGAGCTCATGGTGACCAAATCAGGAAAAGAACTTTTCTCGTTCCTCGCGGCGCAGATCGAATCCTTTTTGGAGACAAATTTGTCTGAGCAGTTCGAGTCCCACGTGGAAAAGAGAAGGAAGGCTTCACCCAAAGTACCGTATCAGGAAGAGGAAATCTTCGATTTGGGATTCACGTTTAGTTTCCCTGTCAACCAGCATGGTATCAATCAGGGCTACCTAATACGCTGGACAAAAGGATTTGATATTGCTGAAGTTGTCGGACAGGATGTGTGCAAGTTTCTCCAGGATGCGATAGATGAGCGACATCTTCCTGTGCGCGTCGCTGCTTTGGTCAATGATACAGTGGGCACATTGATGGCCAGATCCTACAGCTCTCCTGGCGCCAGCAAGACTCTAATAGGAGCTATTTTCGGCACGGGAACCAACGGAGCCTATGTCGAGAAGCTGGACCGCATCACAAAATTGCAATCTATTCAGGGCGTGGAATATGATAAATCCACGGGCGAAATGGTTGTCAATTCCGAATGGGGTAGCTTTGACAACGAAATGAGCGTTTTACCCGATACTAAGTATGATAGTGACTTAGATATCGACAGCGTCAACCCTGGCATCCAAATGTTTGAGAAGCGGGTTTCAGGCATGTTCCTGGGCGAAATCCTTCGACGCGCGATTATGTCCATGGTGAAGAATCCGTCGGTGAAGTTATTCGGCGCCCCAGCAACTATCCCGACGGATTCCGGTCTCTATGAAACCTGGGGTATCGACACGAGTTTCCTTAGCATCGTGAAGGCAGACGAGTCGGATGATTTGCAGGCCACAAAGCAGCAACTAAAGAAAGAACTTAACATCGACAACCCCAGCATAGATGACTGCCGCGCCGCGAAGATCCTCGTGCACGCAATCGGCAAGCGTGCGGCACGACTCGCTGCCGTTGCACTGGGAGCCATGGTGATATCTAGCGGCAAGCTCGCGACCGACCCAGTCATTGATATTGGCGTGGATGGAAGTCTGATCGAGTTCTATCCAGAATTCGAGGCCCATATACGAGAGGCGTTCTGCGAAATACCCGAGATCGGACCAGAAGGGGAGAAGAAGATCACGATTGGTATCGCGAAGGATGGTAGTGGAGTTGGTGCTGCACTTGGTGCTCTTGTCGCGAGGCAGAATGTGGCCGGCAGCAAGTAGTGAGCTTTATTAGTTTGACTCTTGGAGGATGTCTGATGATGTATTGATTATTGCTATTTGTAAATTTTTCTTTATTTATTTGTTATTTTAGCCTAGTCCATGCAAGATTAGCTACATGTATCTTGGGTGCTGAAAGAAAGCCCAGTATTTTAGTTTCTTACACTGTTCCTCAATATGTGGTTCATTCACCAGACAGGTATTGGATGCATCGAACCCTTGTCCCCTAGACACCCCTATCCGAGGAGAGCTTAGGGGCTAGCACCCGCCAACCTGCCAAAAAACCTTGCAATCGAAGCCAATCTGCAACAACATATGAAACAGACGCGTTTTACAGGCCATTGATTGAACGGAGACTCGAGGATAAATTGCTTTCCAATGAAGCAGTCGATTCTATCAGAAATGGATTGTTTTCTGCTCGCCTAGTCAGACATGTAGGAGCATGTTAAGCTGCATGCACCTATTTCTCTCTTCCTGCAAGATGAGGGGTAGATAACGAACTACCACCTTACTGCTGCTAAGACAGCCAATGGGCCTAGGACTGGCGGGAATGGAGGGTCTTCATAATGATAATAGCTCGAAGCTATAACAGTCCAGGGATGCAGCGGGGAAACCTGTTTATTCATCCGATCCTACACCTATTCCAGAAGCTACCCCCGTCTGCGGACAGGGTGGAGATGTGCTCTTCTTTTTGAACAATTTCCCCCAGGTTCCCCAGCGCGGTTAAGGAGATAATATTAAGAACCCCAAAAGAGAAATAAATACGCACGTCCACGAATCCAACAATGTCAAAACTCATCTGCATACTCGGTATAACCGGCAACCAAGGCGGCTCCGTCGCCCAAAGATTCCTCACAGACCCCAACTACCGTGTGCGCGGCATAACCCGCAACCCAACCTCCCCCACCGCCACCAACCTCGCCGCTCAAGGCGTGGAAATCGTGAAAGCAGACGTCAACGACATCGACTCCCTGATCCCCGCATTCGCAAACGCAAACCTCATTTTCAGCGTGACTAATTACTGGGAACCCTTTTTTCGACCGGATTGTCGCACCAAGGCAGCTGAACAGGGCATATCGTGTCGAAGGTTCGCGTATGATGTGGAATTCCAGCAGGGGAGAAATATTGCGGATGCTGTAGCGCGTACAGTTGATACGCTTGATGAGAATGGGTTTATTGCATCGACGCTCAGCCATGCGCGCAAGAGTAGTGGTGGCAAGTTCGATGACCTGTATCATTTCGATAGCAAAGCGGATGTGTTTCCGGATTATGTGAGGGAGAAGTATCCGGAGTTGGAGAAGAAGATGAGTCTTGTGCAGACGGGTTTTTTTACTTCGAGTTATAATTTGGCGCCGCAGGCGTATATGAATAAGGTTTGAAAATGCATATCCTATATCTATATATGGTGGGAAGGGTGTCTCTCCCCCCTCTCTCCTCCCTTCAAGTCTAACGAAGAGATAAACAAAAACAGCAAGAAGACGGGAGTTTCCAGATGCTCTTCCCCACCAACGCAGACAAACTCATCCCTCACTTCGAAGTGAACGCCGACACAGGGAACTTCGTCTATGCCGTATCGCAACTCCCACCGGGGAAAGCTTACATGGCTGCGGGCACGTTCTGTAGCTGGTCAGAGTACATGCGCCTCTGGAGCAAAGCCACGGGGCAAAGGGCTAGCTATAGGGAGATCACGCTAGATGAGTTTATCGCCCTCTTCCCCACCGACCCAGACACGGGGAGGGAGATTGGGATTATGTTGGTGTATTCTTCGGATCCGGGATATGATGGTGGGGACGAGGGGTTGTGGAAGGCGGAGGATATTGGGAAGGTGGGTTCCCTTTTTTCTTTTTTCTTTTGTCTTTTGCTTTCTTTCATTTTCATGGGTACCTACTATTATTTTTGCCTCCTCTTTTTTCTCCCCTATGAGCTTCTCTCTGTGGGCAAATGATTGCTAACCATTTCATGCTTTATGGGCGGGTCAAAATAGGCTGGCATTGAGTGCCCGATGACCACTTTGGAAGAGTGGATGGCAAAAGAGGACTGGTCTATGATTCTCTCAAAGTAGATATCTAGATTCCGAAACTCACTCAAGTTATATATATGGTCTTTTATGTCATTGCAATTTATGCTAGCGTTTCTTTCATCAATCGTTAAATATACCGCCCATATATACTATCTAAAAATGAGTGCTGCAATCGCTTGCTAGTACTCGAGAAAGCGAGAGCTGAGATTCGACACCCTTCAAATATGAAAAGCCTGAGAAAAGAAAACCTAGAGAATCGAGACCAACCCCTTAAACAAAAAAGAAAGAAAGAAAAGAACGCCCTATATGGGTAACTTATTCAGGTTTCCTCCCCACAATAAACCGATACACCGTATACAAATGCAATCTCCTATTATTAAACTCCTTCTTAATCGTATCGAAGAACGTCGTCGCTTCTTCCTTGGAATAACCCAGGAAGCGCGTGTAGAGCGCCATGGAGTGAGCTTCGACAGATTCGTTCATGTGAAGGCGCTCGTAGCGGCCGACTTCCTTGAGTTTGGTGTCTTTTGTCCATGTGCCGACAGGAACCTAGCGTTTTTTTTATATAAAGGTCAGATTAAACTTGAAGAATTTGTTACACTGCATTTTTTGAAGCCCTGTTTTTGTTTTCCCCACTTGGAAGCATCGAGGATGCACAACAGATGTTGTGTAAATGTCTTGCAGATATGTAGTTATGGGGTGGGTTGATATAGGAGGCCTGAGCAACTAACTACGCCACAAACAAAAGAGAAAGAAAAAAACATACCTTCACGACCTTCTCCGTAACATCCACGAACCCAGCTTCTTCCATCCATTTCTTCTGAAACTTAGCCACATTAAGCCTCTTCCCAAACCCAATGCTACTCTTGTCTACAGTCTGACACCAGGCCAGGGTATTCGGCGCATTCTTCATCTCCTTGTCGTCGTCACTATAGACCCACGCATCATACTCCTGCACCTCCAACCATCCACCAGGCTTCAGATTCTCCAACGCCTGCGCGTACAGTTTCGGGAAATCGCCAGTACTTCCCGACAAAGCGCGCCAGTGGATATAATCGAATTTCTGGGCGTCGCTATATGCCCATGGTTGTTCAAAGTCGTCGACGTAGAATTTCACGTTTGGAGGGGTCCAGCCCGGTTGGATGGGTGAGAGGTCTGTGCCGGTGATTTCTGCGCTGGGGAATTCGTCAGCGAACTCGGTAGCCCAGGTTCCTGTCCCGGTGCCTAGGTCTAGGACTCGCTGCGGTGACTTTATGGGGGCAGAGTATATTAGGCCGCTGAGGCAGAGACGGTAGATGTGGTGGTGGAGTTCGAGACGCTGTTGCTCCGTTTCGTCATTGGGGAGGTAGTATTCGCCGGCCTTGTAGGCGTGGTAACGCCGGCCATTTTCGTACTGGTAGTTTGTGATTGAGGAGCGGAGGGAAGTGCTGGTTGAGGATAGCGATCCCTCTTCGTAGGCTGAGTCTGTGTCGTCTGCGGAACGAGCCTCCTGAGAAAAGAACGAAGTTGGTGTGTCAGCCGTGAGGGAGTAAAAAAAAGGAGATGCTAATAATATGCCATTTTTATATAGATTATGGAGAAGCACAGATATACTGTATACATACCAGCTCATCCGCCTGGAGTGGAGGATGATCGTGGATGTGTGGAACACTAGCACTCTCTGGTTCCACTGCTTGGGCGGACATTATCATTTTTTGTCTGATAATAGGCCTCTAGGGACAGTTAGGTGAATATCAATTAATGAAAAAAGAGTAGAAATTATAGGATTTGGAGTCCTAAGAGCATTGAGGAGCAGAATGCGCTTGAAGTGGTGATTGTGCGAGGTAAGAGACCAAGATGGAGAGAAGGATGGATGGTCGGGGGCAATCCACCTTTGAGTCTCTTTCGAGGCAACAATAATGAATGGGCCCATCTTCGGATGCGTCCTGGTCTCACCATCAAGACTAGCAGTGGATTGGCTGCTAAGATGGAAGAAAGCGGACGCCAGGCAAGTTCTTGCCAGCAAATAATAATATAGACTAACCGGACTAACAACAAACAACTAACAACTAACCCAACACCGAACCGACGGGGATAGAGAGCTATCGGTCCGCGCCGAGTTTGAGCTGTGCGGGGTGGCCCCGTTTCGAGATTCCTACGAGAAAAATTCCAATAATTCTTCATCGCAATGCAAAAATGTATATATACCACAGGTCCTTTTAATCCGTGTTTCCACTGGGAATCAAAACTACAGTCGCTCTCATTATATGGTATGTCATTTTTTGTATCAGGGCTACAAATAAGCACGTCAAATGTATGTATCTCCAAACGCTATGACAAAAACAGCCATTTCTCAGGGCGTGTGTGTGCATTGGCTCCCAACAGTGGAGTCATGCATGCACGCAATATTTGACAACCCCCAAAGAGCCATGTGTGAGGTAGGCGCTGAATTGCAAAAGTTCATTGGCAGACATTCTGCAGCTTCAATGCTAATACTATTTAGCGAGTGATGAAAATTCCCGATTGGACAGCAAGAATCTAGTGTGTTTTTGTGTGTGAATATTCTGTGCAGCCTCGAAGCCTATGCGTTCATTCGCTTCCTGTGTCAGGGCAACTACTAGCTAAACGGTCTAGTATGCAAGACTTCTACAGAGCCCGCTACGTACCGGCGGGGATCAGCCCGGTCGTAGTTTTGGCGGAGCTGAAAAGTGGCGATATGGAGAAGTCGTGGACACGGCGGAGACATGGATCGACGACCGGGCGGGCTCACCCACGGACCGAGGAAGTGTGGGGTTCAGTATCGTGACTTTGCACGGAGTACCTGGACATCTCACTTACTCCTCATCGGTAAGAGCACCTAGACTCGTGCACTCATAAATGAATGTAGGATAAACGGAACCCCGGACTGACTGCTCGGCATCAGGAATCTCAAGTCCTCAGCAATTGATGAAATAGTCATATTTGTGCTAACCGATAGAGAAACGGTCATGAATATATCCTTCTTTCCCCGCAGTTGACAACAATCGATATGACCATTCCCATGAGAAGCCAAGTTAGGGTCTGGAAGGATAGACGGCAACAATCTGCGCCATATCCAAGGTACACCTTTCACTGATTCGGCGATAAAATGCCTGCCACTACCAAGGAATCATCCTCAAGGCGTTAGCAAAGAAAAATGCATAGAGATCGCTGCGCAGAAGTGGTCCTCTGTAAATTATACATATGCCCTACTAGTGTTAGTAGGTCCCCATTCTTGGGAATAAAGGAGCTTTTGCCCTACCTTCGCAATCGCGTCAGGTACTGAACCGCCATACTTTTCAGCCCGATAAACCTCCTGCACCAAGCTTCAATGCTTTCCTAGAATAACTCTTGCTTTTGTAGTCAGGCATGTATTCAATATCTTCCAAATGATTCATCCAGATGCTCAATGCCCCTGCCCCGGAAGACTTGCCCAGATAATAATGCCCCGGGTTTTTTATAACAAGCCGGATACCCGTATTTCTAGCAAAGTTCAATACTACGTACCAATTGGATCTGGGCCACATTGGTCACATTGACAGCATAGGTGGGAAGTGCTCCAAGAGCGCATTCACCAGGCCACGACGAGTTATTTCCAATCATACATGTCCGTCCTTCGAATATTAGAAACATGATCGAAGTTGGGTCATTGTAACTGATGGGAATTTTTACCTTGCTGTTCTTCCAATTTTGCAGGCTTTGTGAAAGCCCACTCACTGTGTTTGTACTTGATTGGAAACTGCAATCAAAGCCTCGCATTTGGCCATATCTTTGGGACCAAACTCAGAATCATAGCACGGCGCACCAAGAGGCACAGTTGGAATCAAGGCTCCACCCAATAAGTGATTAAAAATGTTCCATACCCGATCCTAGGCCAGACGGTGTCGCCAGGAAATGTCTTGTAATATCTATCCACTGTGTGTTTGGTATTTTCCAGATTCGCTGCAGATCCAACGTCGAATGTGAAGAGATCCGCATATTTGCTAGTTGAAGGATCATTGCCAATACGCTCGACAACGGTGTCGGTTAGTTATGTTCTCGCTTTTTAGCAATGCAGCACCTGCGGCAGGTTCATTCGAGACGACTGTGGCAGCAGGCTCGATTGTGGAATGCGAAGGCGACACCTAGAAGGTCGCTGCGGAAAAGAGTAGTGGTAGAGCACTGACAAGGCCGAGGAAGTAAGTTGGAGCCATGGTATAGGCCATGAGCACTTGACTATTGAACTGCAGCTTCGCGCATACTTATTGTAACTTCCTCCCGTGCCAATAACCCTGGTACTAAATGAAGTTCTAATCAAACACTCTGTAAGCTAGTTCACGGTCAGCGATCGAAATTCTCCATACCGCGAGGGGGGAATTATTAAGTCTTCCACCCTTGCAGTACCAGGACTCCTCTGGTTTGAAAATTGGCTCAGCCGTAGCTGTAATGCAATATATCGTGACGTGCTACAAAGAGCATTGGAGGGGTAAAATATCCTTGGTATCTGCAGGGGATTGAGAAGCGACAAAGGCGTCATATCAGATCTCAGTAGGGCGGCTAAGCACCAGATTCCTAGTACAAAACCTTGGTTGTAGATATTCAGCCGGCGAAAACTGGCATCGCGGGCACAAGTTAGCAGGGGTTTGCATCCCTCGCGTCTTGAGCTCGACTGGGAACATAGTTTCTCCTCATGTTCAGTTAGCCAGGGTTTCTCCATGTAAATAGGGATCTAGGCACGGAGAGCCAATCAATAACTATTCTTCAATGGAAAAACCGAGCCTTCATCGTAGAGAACTTGTGTCCAAGCAGTGTGCCCTAGATATTCCTCCACCAGTGCTGCAAGGACCATCCGAAGGGTAAGATGGTACTAGTAGCCCAATCGGTTGCTGTTGCCTTCCGGTACGATTGACTTATGAATAACAAGGAGAAAATACGCCGATATTCATTCTATTGTAGTAATGTCCTCACTGTGCTTCTTTCTCGATGGACGTCTAGTAAACCCATATGGGTCGTGTATTTCTCTTATAGGACAAATGGATCTCTGCAGAGCCCCCGGATGCGTGAGACCTTCGAGCTGCATTAGCAATGTGTGGGTTGAAAACTCTTCGAATCATTCACATATCGGGCTCAATAGGTTGTATGATGCCATCACCTCTCCAGCATCGAGAATTTGCTCCCCCCCCCCCCATGATGGAGAATTTCACGGCGGCTTCAATAGCTCTAATCAAGCGATTTACTAATCAGACACTGAGTTGGCGTAGCTCAATGCATCCCAGTGTAATCTCTCTTCTTCAAGCTTCGTTCGTGTGTGCCGTGCTTTATTCCCGGGCGGCCTACTCACCACGGCCATGGTGCAGTTGCAGGTACTTCTACTGAGTTCTCCTTAGCACGGATAGAGGGCATGTCGAGGTAAATATCATATAGTCATGCAACCCGACCTAGTAGCATAGGGGAAATGGCAATTGCCGCAGATCGTAAGGTTCCAGGTCATTGCAACAGGGCCAAGGTACTATGGAGTAGATAGTACGAGGGTCAATGGCAGGCTGAAAAAGGATTGTTATGGAATTTAGAGAGTAGACAATCCCGCATCGCAGTGCTCATAAGCGGCCCTTGACGAACAGATTTGCTTCATGTCAATATGATGTCTGGGTGTGATAAGTGGCAGAAAGGGGGCAGCGTTCAAGAATATCAAATCACGTGGGAGGATTATCAGAAATGTCATGTGACCTGGGATCAACTTCCCGCAACATCATCGTCGCCAACGAAGAACGCCGACCGAGGCGCGATATCAACAATTATTCGAACCACATACGAACCTTCGACCTCGTATCCTTTTGACCAGGCAACCAGGGTCATCAGCTACCTGCACGCCCATCTAGAGCCCTTCGACCTGGCCAATTGGACGCTCAATTGGCTTCCGTACTAGTCTTCAATCCGAGAAGAAAAGTGCCGCGGGAAGACATCAGACAATGGGTGCAGGCGGATCGAAACCTGCGGCGACAGGAGCTGGAACAAAACATGTCTTTACTAGGTTAGTGCTCAGGTCTCCCTTCTCCAATCTGTTTCTTCAATCCGCTGCCACCGATCAAGCCATGATAATGCATGGTACAGGCCCAGCAGTTTTGCTTGTTTTGCCGGGGGTTTGTATTTCTTCAATTGACGATGTTAAGAGCATTTTTCCCCTTTACTTTCACGCCGGAGCTTTGCTAACAGAGAACTCGAATAACTCTACAGTGACACACCCGTCCAATTCTCACAGGGCCTCGTCGAGTCATTACAGTCCAGCTCAGAGGTATATAGATCCATCCTCCCCACCCAATCGCAAAAAGAAACATCCAAAAGCACACAACTATAGAAAGAAAAAACCACTTACTCACAAAACCCGCATTACAACAGACCGATTTCTCCCGCTCCCAAACTCTAGAACTCCACATCCAATCACGCGTGACCGAAGAACTCGAACGCATCCGCGCCCGCGAGTCGCAAACGCTCGCCGATCTCGAAAAACGCCTAGCAGACGAGTCGCAACAATCCCAACAGTCCCAACAGCAGGACACCCTCTCTCTGGAAGCACCACGCGTGCCGTTCGCCGGACCCGGTTCCGCGGCTGATTCTGCCACTTCTGCCGCTCCTTCGTCAGCGGCTAGCAAGGGGGGGAATAAGGATTTGAGTAGTGTGCGGGTGCAGGAGGAGATTGCGGCGTTGAAGACGAAGCTTGCGGGCCGACGGAGGGTGAGGGAGGTGGATGAGGGTGTGGAGAAGGCGAGGGAGACGGTCGTGCAGTGTTTGACGAAGAATGAGGGGAGGCCGTTGAATTGTTGGGAGGAGGTGCAGAGCTTCAAGCGCGAGGTTGGTAGGTTGGAGAAGGCGTGGGTGGAGAAGGTCGTTGGATAAAAGAAAATATCCAGCAGTCTTGCCTCCCTGTGGAATTAGATGCGCTCTAACTATAGGTGCGAGGCCCTCCCCATACCCTGTGTGCGAAATAGCTGGCTGTGAAAAGGGGAGGTTGATGATCTCTTAAAAAAGTTGCTTGGGAGGTCTGAGACACCAAACTGTATACTTAAGCTCTTTGATTATGCTTCAATATTATAGATATCTGTGCTGCTATTTCTTCCGTCTTGTATGTATCTACCACTGTCATCCCCGAAGGCGGAAACAGACTGCGAGTCTCAAACGAATTCATCACATAAAAACATTATATGTACATACTACCTCGATTAGGATGGCTAAGGTAATAACACAATCCGCATCTTATCTCTGACACGACACGGCGTGGTAGGAATAAAGCAGATATACATATCCATATATCAGCCTAGACAACTTCCCAGAAGGCCAATCTCCCCAGCCTCTCCCCCGAAGTCCTAACAATACAAGTTCTCATTAACTTCTCCTTCCCAAGTGCTGCGACATTTTTCCTCGTGGAGATGGCTTGAGCATGACCTCCGTTCGTAGTATTTTCTTCACCAACAACAGGTGATACGGGGAGGTTATAACTGCCCACTTTATGCAGCAACACAGCTCCAATGCCCGTCCCCTTCCCTGCGCTTAGATTGTAGTTTCCCGTCGTCCCGAAACCGATCAAGTCTTCTTCTGCGGGTATGGGAAGGTGGATTGGTTCGTCAGTGTCTAACGCGTCTATCAAAGGATTCGGATCTATAGGCCCTTTGCGGTGTTTATTATTCCTAGGGTTTTTGCGGGAGCTTGATTTTCCGTTTGGTGAGAGTGTATCCTCCAGTAACGAGAGCCATTGCTCTCGAAGTACCGGGTCTGTGGTTGGAAGACGGTATATGCGGGCACGGGGAGTCGGAGTTCCGCGGCCGAGAACGGTGATTTTCACAGTTGTTAGAGCATGTTCGCCATGCAGCGATTGTGCAGGCGAGGTAGGGGATCCCGACTTTGGTTTGCGAGAGACAAGACATAATGCTGCGCTCGCCGAAAGCTGGTGTATACCAAATGGAGGTACCATAGACGCGGGATCGGCGGGTTTCCGCCTCCGCCTTTTGGTCTTGTCCTTATCTTGCATCTCAGAATCACTGCCGCCCTCTATCTCTGTAGACTGCTCCGCTTGGGGCTGAGGAACAAGTCGTTCCCAATCACATGCCCAGCCATGACCGATTTCGCCCTTCTGCCCAGCACTTAGAACTATGCTATCATATTCTACTCGTTTCCCTTTAGGCTTACGTTCCCATTCCTCCTTCTGTCTTTCTCTTTCACGAAGCTCCCATTCCCAGCCAGCTTTGGTGCCTGGGAAGTCGCCGGGAAACCATGGCTCGCCACGTTCAAAAGCCAGTTGTTGATGCTCCACAAGGCCTCCGAAGCGGGGGTTCCCTCCCGATGAGAGCGGGTAATACATAATCGAATACCAAACGGGAACGACACATTTCCAAGGCAAGAGCACCGTCATTGTCCCCTGTTGGCCACTGTTTTTCGAGAGGGTCCTTGGACGAGAGGCGTAAATAATAACAGGAATGTGGGGATCTGTGTCCTTAGGGACTGGATACTGGCCAGGTCCAGCTAGCGTTTTGCGACGATTGATTGCTTTCTGGCTAGGGAGGAGACGAGAAGCAGTCAGCCTTGCCGGGCGAGAGAAGAGGTCTGGTTTAAGATGTGAAGAATCGGGTGGCCAAGACGACAATAGTGTTGCCAGATTATTAAACTCGTCATCGGAGGTTGGAGGTTTGATTGTTCGAGGTGGGAAATGGAGACGCGGATCTGAAATGTTGAAGGCAAGAAGGGCGCTTTGAGGCAATGACGCCACATTAGTTAGACCAGAAAGTAGCGGCCACACAGCTTCCGATGAGCCCTGCGGCAGTTTATCACCATCAGACTTGGGGACAGGTTTCAAGGCCGCGAGCAGCGCCTCTATAGCACTTGGACCTATCACATCAATGCTCCCGATTTCAAACCTAAGATCCTCAGCCATAACCTGTGGTCTTTGCATTTTGCTAACTTTCAAAATTTCCTCCCATACTTGCAAAAAGGCAGAGGGATGGACTCTCAGAAACATTCTCCGGCTCGGTGGTTTCTTGGGGTTAGTTGCGCCAACACCAGCCATCTCGACATCTTCTTGTTTTTCCATCCCGCACCATATCAGCGTGACAGGAGCGACTAGTCTCTTATCTCCATCACGCTCAAATACCCAAGCTTCAAGACTCCTGGTTCCAGCTCGCCATTTCCGCCCTTTCGCACCCCACGCTTCCTCCCCATCAACTCCAAGGGACCGTAATAGTCCCTCCAAGCTAGACTCCCTACCCTCCAATCCAATGGTTGAAATATAACTCATATCCCACGCAATAGCCCCTCTCGCACCACCTGCACGATGCGTAGGTCTGTAGCACTTTTCCGTCGGGCTCAACGGAATCGCAAACCGCCACAATGGCTCCTTGTGATCCGTCAAGTGGGCGCGTTTCGCATGAAACATGTGGGTGGGTAGCCAAGTCTTCGCGCGTTGTCGTTTCTTGAACTTTGACGGGGGTTCTGCGGGGTGGGATAGCTTATTTTTCTTGATCTTGGGTACGCGGGGTGCGATATTGACATCGTGTGGTGAGGCGTCGGTTGGGAGTTTGGAAGCAGCTTTGGCTGCTGCTCGTTCGGCTCTTTTTGCTTTTGAACGGGCATTAAGGCCCTGTAATCGTCGGGCGGTTTCTAATCGTAGTCGTAGTTGCTCCGTTGGTTTACGTCGTCGAGCAGTTACAGTTGCGGTATTATCCTCTATCATCTAGAGCACACCATACGAACAAGATGTCGATAAGCTACTTTTCCCATAAAAGAATTCGACGAAAAGCCGTGTCTATTCACCAAGAACACAGCAGGGAATTAAATACACACCTCCCTCTTCGCCCTTGCCCGCAACCTCTTCGGCACTCTCTTAACATTGTGACTCGCCGTTCTCCTCCTCAAGTTCCGCGGAACTTTCTGAAATGCACGAGACGATAACACAGTTCTAGAGTTCCTTATCCCAGCTTCCAGAGCACGGATTTCAAATTCGCGCGCCGCTACGAAAGCGGACACATCGAGCTCGCCGGTCTTGGAGAGTGCCGCGTCGGAGCTCTGTACTGCTAGGGTGCGGGCGTCGTAGATCTTTGTGCGTTTGCGGGCCGCTTGGGACGCGTCTGTGGCGAGCTTCCGCTTCGCGGAAAGCGAAGGGGTATCTTTCGGAGCCATTGGGCCAGGTGATTGATATTGTGCATTCGAGGCTGGTGTTATGGACTCTTGGGGGTGTGCTGGATGCATCTGATATTTCCCAAAAATAGCTGGATCATGTGATCACGCAGCGTCATCGAGCTTGGGTTTAGATTGGCAAATCGGAATCCAACCTTTTTGCCTTTCCATCCGATTGTTTCATTGGTTGTCATAAGGCGGCATCTATAGCGGTGATCATTCGAGCCAATCGGAAAAGGGAGATCATCCTGAACTTTGTTATTGCTCGTCTTTGCTTTCTTTGCTGTTGCATCTCGTTAGTTAACACATTGGAAAACTACTCGATGCTAGATTGATTGAACACCATTTGTAATATTGGAATGCTCTATCATCGCAATCCTTTTGTTTTACCGACGTGCCACTAGGACTCTCAAGATACACACCATGACAATGCCCAGCATAATACTAGCAACTTGAATTCAACATCTCAAATTCCAGCTCTTTCTACATGCATTACAGCTTCTTGCACACACGGATGAGAATGCTACTGCGCTGGTCTCGGTACCTCCAGATAGCAATGGTTAAGATGGCTTAGAACATGTTGTTGGAACGCCCTGATACATACATACACAGTTAAAAGCCTTCATAGTCCCGGATCCATCTAATACAACTCCATGCATTCTAAGCGTTTACGCTACACACGGAGAATAATCTTGCCCATCAACTTCCTATCTACAGCTTTGCAAGGACGGCTTCAGCGGAAGAAACCTGCCAAATCATTAGTCGTCATTCAGGCGGGTAGATACATGGTGCGAGCCGGTAGTATCCACCGATTTGAAGGGTGGAAAAAAGTACATACCGTGATATCACGCGCAGGTTCCTTCTCAGCATACACAATCTTTCCATGATCAATGATGATAGCATATCGCGCAGTGCGCTCACCCTGTGCCCAGCCGAATTTCTTGGAGAATGCGGTCTCGGAATCGCTCAGGAATAGCTACATATTTAGCCAGGGCCGATAGTCAGCATGCAAAAACCACCAAGTCATAAAACTCCTCTCGTGCAAGAGGGCTAAGGTAGGTGGGTGTTGAAATGAATTCCCAAGATGGAAACGCGGGGTGAGGGGTCCTCTCACGATATCGTCACCCTTGACCTTGTTTGCCTTGCCCCACGCACTCATAACCCAGGCATCATTGTATGCGACGACAGCGACAACGTCGACGCCCTTGGCCTTGATCTCAGAGAGCTTCTCGATATATCCGGGGAGATGTCTTGCGGAGCAGCCGGGAGTGAAGGCACCTAATTCCCAAATGGACGTCATTAACAACTACCCGAAGTATCGGGAATTAGAGGGAAGAAAGAGCGCGGGCGAGCCGTACCTGGAACAGAGAAAAGGACGACTTTCTTGTCTGCCCATTCCTTAGAAGCGTTGTATTCTTGCGGCATGCCGCAGGCAGTGATGTCCTCTTTATCCTCGGTCCATGGAACGTATCTGCATGCACGGCATGGCGAAGCGGAGTGGTTAGCAAGCTCGTCAGTCTGAGAATGTTTAGACAAGCCGTGCAATTGATAATAGGGAACTTACGAGAAGACGACGTCAGAGGGAAGCGCATCCCCAGTCTTGAGTAGAGACATTTTTGATTGTAGGAACTTTTCGTTAAAACGTTGCTCTGAAACTATGTATCGTTTTGTTAGAACAAATGCCTGCTGTGAAGAACCGGGTCTTGTTGGCTTTGGAGGGGAGTGAATTAATTCAATTGAGCAGTACTCACGATTATAAAGAAGAGAAAGAAGACCCTGTTTAATTCGAATGCAGTGAACCCTTACACTTGTCCCACGTAGGCTGTCTTATATAGGAGCATACATCGGCAGGAAAGAAGAGCAGGCTCTAGAATCACGACATCCGGGCCCCGCAACCGGAGAGCTTCGCCACGGATAATGACCCCAATGTACTGTATGCTTGTACCACTCCACGCAAATCTGTATGGAGGGGTACGTCAGATGCCCCTTCTTCACATTGCCCCACTTCTTTTAGCTCACAAGGCCCTCATCAACGGATATTCCAAATACTTCGGAGCAGGGCAATTAAATATAGTACAATGTAGATAAATGCACAGGTCTGAAAGTCACAGGTTTATTGGACAGCTGCAGTACTTAAATCTTCCGGACCATAAACACGCTGTCCAGCCACAGTGTTCGTCAGAAGCCTATATTAAGCTAAGTATGCACCTGCTCTTGTCTTTCCTTAGATGTGCATTGTTTCGAGTTTTTCAGGATCATTTGGTGTTGTTTCGACTGCTGATTCGCCAGTGATGTGCCACTATTTTCCCTTGCATCATGCTTGTTCATCCTCTATGGTTAAAGGTGTTCAAGGAGAGATCATGACCAGGTTCCGCACTGAGAATCGGCATGCTGAAGCCTGGCCGTATTACTCACCTCACTGGACTAGTAATGGTATACTCTGTATATGGATTGTATAGTCCACTGATAGGGAAGCTGTGTTCATAATATAAAATATATAAAATAAAATAAATCCTGTATGGATTATGGAGTATGAATAATTGAAGAAGCAAAAGTGAATTGCATCATTTCATGAGGGTCTCGCGACCCTACACCCGGTGGTTTTCCACCTCCACCAGCTGCAAACAAAGTCAATGTATTCCGTACTCCGTATATAGACCACAAATCAGATACTAGCTATCTAAAAAGACATATATAGCTTGTAGAACGTATCAAAATCATCAGGGCATAACCAACTTCATGCAGACATGTGTTGACCTTACATGTCAAAAAAACAAATAACTACCCCATTGATCAAGAATAGTGCAAGAAGGACTACGCCCGTAATGGGGATATCGGCATGGCACCAGAATATATCTTTTAGCAGCAATATAGAAAGCGGAGTCAGCCCCTTGAGAAATTTCTTCTGACATTGCCACAGCCATGATTTAAGGCACTTTAGTCGGTACCTTTGCAATTGAAGCCGTGTCGGTGGTGTCAACAAAGCGGCCCATCGCCGAGCAATATCGCCGTGCTTTTCTCGAAGAAAAGCTTCGCGATTATCAATAAGATCGCGCCAATAGCCTGCTAACTTATTCTCTTCGTCGTAAGGCTGGCATTGGAGTATCCAATCCATCCATCTGTCGATCGCATCATTGGCCAGTTTAACATCAATCTTAAACCACTCTGTGTATCCCTCCCCGTTCGGCCTATGGTGTTTGTCATCTCCGTAAAATGAATGGTATCGTTGGTTACAGAATTCTATGTGAAGGAGTGTTTCGACAGTCTTATAATGCCAGAACTTTTGAAGATCTTTTGGTGGCTCAAATTTCAAAGTCCCAGGCGCGTTCTTTGGACTGATCTGGCGAATTCGCATTTTCGTAGATTGCTTAGTTGACCCGATTTTTATATATTTCGGGGTTTCTTTTTGACTGAAAACATAGGCTATTCCCTTGCAGGTTTCCAGTTTTTGGCGGCCAAGAAGCGAGCTAGCTATTTCGAAATCGATCATCTCGAGTGACATATCTAGTGAGTCGGGGCGCTCAAAGTAGTCATCGGAGGCAGAGTCTGATGCAGTGTGTTTCTCATCCTCTACCTCGGTATACATATCGGCTTTAGCTAACGTTTGTGACACCACACCTCCACGATACCCCATTGGCGATGGTGTGCATGGTGGTGACGGAGAGTCCCGACACGTTTTCTCTCGTGATCTCGTTCTCGAATCAGAGATTAGATTTGGAGGCGATGACGGTGGGGTTACGTCGCTAGAAACGGCTTCAAACAAGATGGAGTCTGATGACGATGACTCTGGAGTAGTGGAGGAAGTCTCATATCCATAATCTGCCTCTAGCTCATCCTCTGATTCACTGGTTTCAGAGAGTACTTCAGTGGGACCTTCCGATTCGGATTCATCGTCTGACGCTATATGATCAGGTAATGTCCGTGAGGGTCGCGAGGACGATCGTGTTATCTTGATTAGGCTCCGGGGAAGGGAAGGGGTTCCCGCGATGTCTGTGTTTCGAGGAATATATTCTGAATCAGGTTTTGCACGTTTCGTAGGTTTCTGAGTTTGGTGGGATTTTGGAGTGGATGGAGTTTGCTTGGGAGCTTTGGCATCTGGTTCTCTACTTTGCGATCTCGTTCGCCGTCTCAGAGCGTACCGCTGCTGTCCAGGAGAAAGGTGTTGACTTGAAAGCGCAGTAAGATCGCTATCTAAGGCCGATAACGCCCTTGACTTGCGTGATTTTTGCTGCTTTTCACTTGCCATGGCTGTAACAATGGGGAATAAGGGAAAACAAAGACCTTCTCAAAGCAATATATCTGGCTCAATGTGTTTGGGCGGGTTTAGAGATTCGGCATGTGGTCTGCAAGTGAGTTTTCAGGGACTTGCTCAGAGTAGTATTAAGAGCAGTAGAGCGTGGCTGGAGCAAATTGGACACCATGCGGGGTTTCGATGGTGAAGTCTCTTCTCCCCTTAGCAGAGGCCGAGGCGCAGGCCATCCCCGAAAGGGAAGGTTGTACTCGTAGTGAACATATTCATGCCGCCAGCCTGCCGCAAGCGACTCAGGGTCATGGTCACTTGAAACAGCAAATGATTGACAAGCTGTTAAAGCTGATAGCTTGATAGGTCTGGGTCACCCGACTCGTAGGAGGTGCCTAAGCGCTCTTAATCCTGGTGCAGACAAGGCTGTACATCAGGCTCCCAGACCCCCGAGACGAGTGCGGCACGGCCACCCCGCTAATCATTGTAAAACGACTTGAAACTCTCCAATGCATGCACCCGGAGTGTTGAGCTGGGGTCCAAAGACAATGACGGCTATATCTAAGCAATGGCACCTATGCCTGCATTTTTTGCTAAGGCTGGTGGTGTTTGTGAGGGCGCATGGCTTTTTGCGGTCACCACAAGACATCAATGCGTTTCAAGTCATGAGTGGGCGGTGCTTATGACCCCTGGGGTTGTTGCAAGGGGCTGCGCTTGGCAGCACGCCGGGGCAGCATTCCCCTGGCGCCATATCTGCAGCGATGCCGCGCTCTGTCCCCTCATTTTTTGGCCAAATCATTGAGGCAATGCTCTTTTGTTTGTGTACTTTCTCAAAAAAGGAAAGAAGGGGGAGGTTGGAGGTTGGAGTGCTTGCTGGGGTAAAGAGCCAGGCGCAATTAGCGCTGCCTTTCTGCCATTCCTGGGAGATCATGTCATTGATCAACCCTTTCACCGTATATGTCGCTGCATAATATTAGCCAATGGTAAAGTGGGGAGAAACGAGCTGGACATCAGTGCTACAAGCATTCGACGGAGTTCTTCGGGCAGGATTCGCAATGCAACAAATGGAATTGAAAACGACTTAACTGCTGGAGTGTTGAGCCGGTATCTTCTGCTAAATTCATGCATGTTTAACTTGACAATATCCCTCCTTGCCAATCATTTCTAGTTGTTATAAGACATCGAACAATTGATGAACAATTTGCCTGTGGGACATTGTTAACTTCCCATCACCTTGTATTTCCAAGTTGCCACTGCTATTTACCCCAAAATACCAGTTCTACCGCAGATTTAACAATATTAGGCTCTCATCACTAGTTAAAACATAAAGATTATGAGTTGAAAGTATAGTAGTATATAAATATTAGAATTGAAGATGCACACACTGAGATCGTGTATAATGTGCGTAATATGTAAAAATTAAAATCATGTTCAAAGGCGTTACTGCAATGGGGTGGAAAGGCAAAAAAGTAAATAAGCCCATTGCTTCGTTATGGGGTTAAAGAAGCATAAATGCAGCCAAGGCAAGCATGGTAAATACACTGCTTACAGACGACTTGGATGCTGCACCCTCATAGGTTTCGGGCTCAATTGGAGTTCCTGGCGATGCTGGCCCTTCAGGATTGGTAGTAGGGTTGCCAGGTTCTGAATCCACGGCACCGGTTGGCGCTTTGACGATAGGGACGGTTTCGAACGAAACGGGTCCGTTGGTACCAGGGACCGTAGTATCTTCTTCAGGTATGATGGGAGGATTTGAGTGCTTGGGGCTGGGTATGGAGGCAGTAATATACTCGGATAGAGTGATTACGTCGACGGGAACGTTGGTAATAGTGGTGTACGAGGTCTTGCTGGATTCAGGACATTGTGGAACTCCATTGGGGCACCCAATAAAAGTGATAACCTTCGTGGTGTAGACTGTCGACACCTGCGAAGGCGCTTCGGGATAGCGGGTGCCTGTAGGTTCTGGGGCATCTGTGATAGGGCAAACGGTTGTCGTTACCGGCACAGTCACAACGGTGGTGTACGTGCTATGTTGCGATGCAGGGCAATCCGGTACCGTGGAGGGGCAGGCAGTCACGGTGAGTGTTTGAGTAGCATAAACCGTGGACGTCGTGAACCGGGTAGTAGAGAGTGTCGTCTCGGAGGCAGTCACTGAGTAGGTTGGAGATACCGAAGGGGTGGTCTTAGTTGTGTGGGAGATAGTCTCGCTCGTCTCTGTCGTACCGGTCAACGTGGTTGAGGAATCGGTTGTGGAAACGGTCTCGCTGGATTGACTAGTTTCGGACAATGTTGTTGAGTCAGTCGGCGTCCCAGTCAGAGTGGTCGTATCTCCCGATGAAGTCTCCGTGGACGTGACTGTCGATGACTGAGTCACAGTATCCGAAGAACAGTCGGTTGTGGATGATGATTCTGTAACGCTGACAGTTGAGGAACCGCTAGACGAAGTGGTCAAAGTGGAACTTGAGTCTGTGGCAGTAGTTGTCAACGAACTCGTGACCGTCGAACTTGTAACTGCCGATGAACTGGTGGCAGTCGAGGAGCTCGTTTCTGTTGAACTTGTGGTCGTGGAGGAGCTCGTGGTCGTTGAGCTCGTGGTTGTAGTAGAGCTTGTGGCAGTTGTAGAGCTCGTCTCTGTTGTAGAGCTTGTTGCTGCCGTAGAGCTCGTGGCCGTTGAAGAAGCACTGGTACTAGTTGTCGACGTTGGGCAAGTCTCCCTCTTCGGGCTCATAATCCGCACATTGTCAATATGCAGATCGAGTAAACCAAACAACGCACCGCACGAGAAATCAAGAACAAGGACATCGCTCGTGCTAACTGGCGTCCATGACATTTCCAGCTCAGCCCAGAACGACGAAGACTGCACATCGCCAGTGCTAAGTCTGGCTATGGGTACATTTTGTATACTAGCAGTGATACGACAACCTCCCTGGCCGATCCAGAATCCCGTAGCCTGCCACAAGAAGGAAAGAGTATGTGGTTTCCCAGGCTCGTAAACGGTAAATTGCTGTTGCATTGATGTTCCACGAGGCGTGGTGAAGCGATGTTCGCTGGAGACCAAATTGCTGATTAGAGTCCTGCACTGAAGTATTGCTGATTCGATGGTTCTGCTTACAGGTAGTATTTTCCATGCGGTGCGAAAAAATGTTTTATCTCACCCGGCTGGGAAGTACCACTTCCTACCCAGCCCTCATATCCGCTCTCAAATGAAGGGTTCTGCAGCAGATTCTTTGACGGAATTGTAGTGCAGCGATCCTTGCTGCTGTCGCCGTGTGCAACGACCGAGCTGGAAAAGACCAAAAATGATAGCAGCGAGCGCATAAAGAGCCCCATCCTAGCTCACGATTGTCCTTAAGTGGACGAGCTTTGGTCAATCAAATATGCGGTATCCTATTCCGTACACGTGGATGCGAAAAACAAACAGAAACAAACGAGTGTGACGGACGGAAGGATGCAAAACAAAGCCTTTCACATACACGAAGTCCTCCGTGTATAAGACCTGACTGAAAAAAGGATCCTCGCCGAGAAGTCCGTGCATGGCGTGAATAAGACGGAGATAAGGCC
This sequence comes from Polytolypa hystricis UAMH7299, assembly GCA_002573605.1. Taxonomy (NCBI): domain Eukaryota; kingdom Fungi; phylum Ascomycota; class Eurotiomycetes; order Onygenales; genus Polytolypa; species Polytolypa hystricis. The sequence continues at coordinate 30,971 of PDNA01000017.1, read as the reverse complement.
CGCCATCATTCGCTGGCAAAGCATGTCAATGATGGCATGATTATTTTCTCGAGAATCATGGCGTGGCTTTCACTTCGCCAACTCTCTCCGAAGGTGGTTAAGCGTTCAGCAACCATCAAGCCATCGTAGCTAAAAGGGGTGATGGCTCAAAGCCATAGGGCTCCAGCAGAGCTTTTTCTGGAGCCAGAGGAGTTGCCGAGCCCTGGCATACTGACAGCTTTTGACATCTGCATTAGCATATTAGGAAACTTTCAATAGTTCCTTTGTAGCCAGGCTGGGCCCTGTTTAGCTCCAAAGGAAGGTAGCCAAATCACCAATCTCGGCGAACAAAACAAAAGCATAGTATACTGCTGTGGTCATCCAATTGGGTCTGACTGAAGCTGCGACCAGCACAAAGACCTGAGGAGACCTGCGGGCTGCAGGCTGCCAGCAACTTACAAGAGATGCCTGTACAAAAGAGCCTCCTGATGATGGAAGAGGATGCTGCCTTGCGACTTTGTGCATTCGAAGTCCTGGCGAGCTAGTTAAGCGATATGACCAGCCAAATCCAGTCTAGACCAGTATCGTGGCCAGGGTCTAGGCTTTAACCGCGAGGAAACATCCGACCGTGCGGATTGGGCGTACCTGGATGGGCCGAAGAGTTGGGAGAGAGTCAATGTCAACCAAGCCAGCCACAGCCATTAAGCGAGCCCATCGGCCGCCAAGCAGCCTCAGGAGAGAGACAACATATCTCCTGAAAAGCCACAAAAGTCGACCAAATGAGCAAATGCAACTTCACTTTGAGACAGATACCAGCACACCCAATCATGCATTTTGGTTACTTGAAAAATTGTTCCAGATGTGGTGATGTAGCTATCTTTATTGGTTGAGGATCTGGGCGCGGACAAGTGTTGGCAAGAACGTGCATTTATTAATAATTGCCAACTCCAAGTACAAGAGCCAGAGCTGGGGAGACTTGCAACCTTGGGAATGTGTTCAGACTTCAAGAGATATGCTCTTGACATACACTATCGAACTCTGTCTATTGAGGCAGTCCCGAAATCCCATGAGGCTGGAGGTGTTGAGGGACATTGAACACACCCTGGACTACTCCGTAAACAAGGCTACAATAAGCTGGCGGAGAGGCTTTGTGTCACTATTTCTCAAACCACATAAAGTGGCTGGCTAGATATTTGAGCCTCCCCAATGCCACTGAACAGTGAACATCTACCATCGACGAATCGGAATATTTAGAGAGTCAGATGTGTGATGCAACCATGGACGAGCTGAAAAACTCGTCAGTAATTCAAAGCGCAGCCTTGCAGCCTTGTAAGATATAAATATCGAATAGAAGCACCCTGTTGAGTCCTTGGATAGATTTATCATGATACCACCACCAATTGCTTCACCTCTCAGATGAGCTCGTCCTTGATATATCGGAACTGTGTGCCTGTTACGAGCGCAACTCGAAATTTAGCCTTATATAACACTGCTAGATATAGATTCGTGTCAATTCCGCTGTTGTCTGTAGCTGCTTCCAAACCCCGACACATGGCAAATCATGCAAGCGTGGCCGCAAAGAGTCCATCATCACCGCCGTTGCCGAAATGCCGGCCGGAATCGGGGGCGAAGCGGGTCGGGTTCAGTGGATCGGCACGCCAACAGTCAACTGATCAGAACATCCAACGCCGAAGCTATGCGACTACAGTAAGAGTTCACGGCTCTTTACTCACTCGATCCATCTATATATCTGCCTATCCCCTGTATTAATGAGCATCTAGCTTTCCTCTGCAGGCCCTATCAATATATGTGGTGATCCCACAATGGCGCAGTCAGATAAATCAACCGTTGTGGTAATTGGGTAAACCTCAACCCCCGCCCTGGTACGCGCCTGCCAAGCTAATAACCATCTATCTATTCTTATATAGAGCCGGGATTATCGGTCTCTCCTCAGCATTGACGCTCCTTGAAAACCTTCCGCGCTCACAATACAACATTCTCCTTGTCTCTGATTACTTCTCGGCCGATGGGCCTGACCCCTCATTCCCCTCCACCGCGGCGGGCGCACATTATCGACCTATCCCCGCCACGACACCCCAACTAAAAAGGGAAGCGCAACTCGCCAACGTCACGTACCATCGCTTTAAGGAACTCTCAGTGAAATTCCCAGGTATCGGTGTGCAATTTCTGGAAGGGATCGATTATGTCTCTGGAGAGGCTACACCCGCATATACGGCCCTGTTACCAGAATACGCGGGCCTAGAGGGATTCCGGGTCCTAGGCCCTAATGAGAGACTTTCAAACGCAGAGTTCGGAGCACGATATGAAGCGTATACTATAGATCCAGACGTCTATTTGTTCCATCTTCTACGGCGCTTCAAGTTGGCAGGAGGGCAAGTGCTGAGGAAAAAGTTGAAGTCTATAACAGAAGCATTTGAAATCGAGGAGCGCCGCGTGAGGCTAGTGGTTAACTGCAGCGGGACTGGGCTTGGAGACCCCAAATCGTTTATTATCAGAGGTAGGCTTTTTTCAATAATATGCTCCCAGTTAATCCAGGAATTTTGCTCCCTCTGTACGACAACTAATCTATCCCGTCGCCAGGCCAAATCTGCCTCGTGTCCAACCCTTGCGATAAAACAATTACCCAACAGCACGCAGATGGAAGCTGGTCCTTTGTTATCCCGCGTCCTCTTGGCGGCGGTACCATAGTAGGAGGCACCAAGCAACCTAATGACTGGAACTCGACCCCGTCCCTTGCGGTGCGAGATCAATTACTAAAGAAGGCGGCAGAGATGTATCCTGCAATTTTGAATGCTGAGGGAAAGTTTGATGTCATCCGTGATATCATCGGGCGTCGGCCAGCGCGTGAAGGAGGGCCAAGGCTAGAGGTTGAACGACTTGCCGGAGGTAAGAATGTTGTACATGCCTACGGCGCTGCAGGGAGGGGAGTGGAATTGAGCTGGGGTATCGCTGAAGAGGTTTGGAAGATGGTGAAGGAGAACCTTGACGCACCGCCTCAAAACAAGCTCTAGGTTCACCGCAGCATTGATATATCTCCGTGTGTGACGTGTGTTTTTCAATTGATGACTTTACTACTCATTGGAATAGCAGGAAATAGTGGTGAAATAACAGCGTTGATATTATTCCTTTCTAATGTGCTGACTTCAGGCTGCCCTTTTCAGCTCAACAAACCGTTTAAGCGCAAGGCCTGCGAGGAAGGCGAAAAGGGAAAAAAAAATAGAAAAAGGAGAACCGATAGCATGTATTAGTTTCGATCTAACGTCCTCCGGGTTATGAGCCCGGCGCGCTTCCACTGCGCCAACATGCTTTGTCTTGTGGAAGAGAGAAAGGTATCCAACTTTTTGTGGAAGGATGCCTCCCGAGTCCTTTGTGACTCATGGATGCTCCCGAATTTGTGCCGAGACTATTCGTAGGTCGGTCCCGATCTCGGCTTGTGGGTCAAGGTATATCACGTGAAGTAATCAGAATCACGTGTATAACGAGTGACGTAATTAGCACGGGACGCGTTAACCCACCAACCGAAACACGAGAAAGCATTTTGATATTGCTAGTGTCTGCGTTTGCTACAGTAGATTATGACTGGGGAAAATGCTGCAGCCTGAAGGTCTCTGACGCTCACGAAGTCCGTATTTAAAGGGTCTTGGATGTAAACTATCAATTCAAATGGGATTTTTGATAATGCACCGATTTTCGAGGCTGTCAATGTGCTGAACTTACCTCCCCTAAACAGACGGTTTCCTCTCTTAAAATACTTCATCAGGTTTATCGATTGCTTGAATTCTTCAGCAATGAAGATCGTCATCGTTGGTGCTGGCATTGCTGGCCTTTCGTCGTATTTATTATTACGGAAACATCTTCCTAACCCGCCTTTGCCAACAGAGCAGCACGAGATTATCGTCTACGAATCTCATGAATCTATCAATAAACTAAACCCACATGATACTGATACCGGTATCACTCTAGGAGCCACTCTTGGCGTCATGCCCAACGGGCTGAAAGTGCTCCAGCGTCTGGACGAAGAACTGGTCCATGACATTGTCAGAAACGGGCATGTTGTGACGCACATGCGACTGAAGAATAGTCGGGGCTGGACCCTTGCGGAGATGCGGAACGCGGGAGACCAGCAGCCACCGCTGAACTGTGTCATGATCCAACGGCAGACCTTTTGGTCGCTAATCCGTGCTCGCGTGCCTAGTGACGTGCTGGTGAACAAGAAAGTTTCAGGTGTTGAAACTAGAACGGAAGGAGGAGTTACTGTCAGATTTGCGGATGACAGTCCGGATGTTGTGGCTGATCTGGTTATTGGAGCAGATGGGTTGAAGAGCGTGGTCAGAAAGAGTCTTTTCAAGGATGAAAGAGAAGACTTGTGCTCTCCTCATTTCAGGTATGTTTGACCTTCGCTAGCTCTTGTTGCTTTCATTTGTTGACAAACTCTTTCAGTGGCCTTCTTGGTGTTGAAGGACGAATACCGTCCACGTTAATCAGGGAAGAGTGTCCTGACGGGATTGCGTGCATGGTCTTCGGTCACAACGGATTTATGGGATATTCATACGATACCACAGCCGAGGATGCGGAAAATCGACATCTCCCATCTTCCGCACATCAACCAGGAGAGGAAGGCTTCTGGTGGTCCACGCATGAAACCACCGAACACGAAAATTGGCTTTCCGTAGACATCGAGGCAACGGAGCGAGAACTCCATGAAAGACTTGGGGAATGGAAGGATCCAGCTGTGCAGAAGATTCTTCAGTCAGCGGAGATTAAGCGACTCTATCCAACATACACGACGCCCATTCTCCCAACTTGGCATCGTGGATCTGCGGTTCTTGTGGGCGACGCAGCGCATACTCTGCACTCAACCTCTGGCCAGGGAAGCTCCCAGGCTTTGGAAGACGTGGAAGCCTTGTCATCGCTTCTCTCGCATTATCTTCAGACGGCATACACGGCTTCCAACCGTGCGCAAGCACCTACGGAAACAGAAGCAATTGGCATTTCAGCTAAACTTTACGAAAACATTCGGATGCCCCGGATTAAACACATCGTAGACTCTGTTGCGGTTCAGGTGAACCAAAAACGCACGGTTAGTGTGCCTGTGTCTTGGGTACGGTACTTTTTTCTCTGGTTCATTGGTAAGTGAACACCTACCTCAAAGCTGAGTGATAGTAGATTGGGGTATCTAGGGTTAGCTAAACATTCAATAGGCAAACTTGGGTTCATGGATAACCAGGCGAAATTTATCCTAGATTACGACACCCAGACCGAGGTCGAAAAGGCCATCAAAAGCTATGAAGAAACGAAAACATGATTCTCAGATCTCTTTAAGTTGCAAGATCATTTCCGGCAGAGCTAAGAATACTCTTTCTCTCTATGTACAAAAAAATGGCTTGTGTCATTGGACCCCTCTGTTCCCCTTTCTTTCCATTTCGTCAGTCTTTATTTATACCCCCTCTGCTCATTCTCAAATCCAGATCTCCCATTGTATAGCTGCCTAATTCAACTTATCATGTATAGTATTGCCATTGCCATTTCAATCAGAAATTGCCAATATACCCTGAAGCCAATTTTTGAGTCCCAGGATTGTCGCCTCCTTGTACACGGTTTCAAAACGACATGTGCCTATCAGATCCCAAACTTTTATGTTCATAAGATCAAGGAGTGTCCATACATGGCTTTATCTAGCTAAAAACGAGTAATCAGGAGTAAACTTGAAGCCTTTGACTTCCAAGCCAGATAGCGATTTCTGTTTTCGACTCACCATATCACCAAGCTCCTCAATCATGACGCGAATTATACGCCTGACTGCCGCTTAGATGGGCTCCACTCATACCACAGACCCCAAAGAAAAGAACGTTGCACGAATGATTTACCCAAAAGTTCAAGTATTGGTCTATCCTGAGACCGTCCCATTCACGACATTTTCCCCCCACGACATCTCATAACAGATGAGGAAGAATTGACATCCTACTTCGAGCATAACATGGAGACGTCACGACCGCAAACGCATACAAAACCGATATTCGACAAAAGCTATGGAACTAGGCATCATAGATATCAGCCTCAGATTCACAGAAGACACGAGCCAAGCGGAACACTTCAATAGTCGCATATATTACCATAGGTACCGACGAGGGAAAATATATTCAAAAGCCATAAGATACTTTCTAGATCAATTACTGCGAGTATAAGCCATCGACTCTACATGTATAAAGCTCAGGGTGGAACTGTTTCTGCATCGCATAAAGACGGGTCTTTAATGGGGGAAATGAAGGCGAATAGCTGACAAAATAAAGGGGTATCAATCTCGTCCCCGTGTTAAATATATACAGGAATAAATACAGCAGATAAAACGAAGACATGTAAGAAGACAGACAACCACGGTATTCGAGAATAACCCCACTCCCCTAGCGCCAATTCCCAAGATCAATTAGGATCGTCCGCGAGTAGAGAATGTTGCATGCTCAGGGTGAACATAGAAAGAGAAAAGGTCATCAAAGCCAGCTCAAGGAAGCCGTCTAGTTCATTTGGGAATCATAAAACATCAAAACAAGGTCATTATTTGCATTTCGGAATTTCCTCTATTGGAAAGAATATAGTTGTCAGCTACTGATACAACGAGAATATAGGAAGTAAATACTTACTTGTGCAGCCGGCATCCAAGTACTTCAGGGACATGTACTTCTGCTTCCCCATCCGGCCCCATTTCCTATTTTCGCGAAACCGACATTAGCGGGATGAACAGGAGAAAGCGAAAAAAAAAAAGGATGGGAAATACTCACGTTGATCCGCCAACTTTCTCACCCGTAACCCAACACTCGATCTTGACACGATCGCCTCGGTGCTGTTGGCCTAGAGCAACACATTTGGAGCTAGTGTTGGCGCAGGTTCTGTATTTCAGAGCGTCGGTAGTAACTTTGCAGCCCTGCTTGGAGTATTCCTTGTCGCCCTTTGGGGGCTTCGTATCGGGTTTCTTGGGGTCTTCCTTGGGAGGCTTCTTGGCTGGCTTCTTGGCTGGCTTCTTGGCCGGCTTCTTGGCCGGCTTCTTAGGTGTCTTCTTAGGCTCTTTTCCAGCAAATCCCCAACATTTTTCAAATCCCACCAGATTAGGAGAATTCTGTGAAAGCGGCGAGCGGACCGTTAGTCAGGGACTGTGCTCTGTATAGTGGTGGTTGAGGGGATAGGGAGAAGAGCGTACGTAGAATCTGTATTGGAACCAGTTTTTCAGCTGAAGACCCCATCGAGGAGCTAGGAGGTCGTGAGATGGGTAGCCTGCATCAACCAAGTCCCTTGTCGCCTGCTTTTCTGACGGGCCATCGATCATGAAATTATCCAGCTCCCTCTTGTCCCTCTTCGCCTTAAATCCTAATCTCGGAATTTTACCCCAAATCTGAAGGTTTATACCGCCGACTAATTTCATCCCCCACTTTGATTTGCCTTTACCGCAGTAACCGGCCTTGGCTTGATACAGAAAAACGCGTCAGCTCATCGAAGCCTTACACTTATGAGGGGGCCAATTTCGGGAAGGAAATTCTCACCATATCCGGCCTGCCCCTTGAAGCTCAGGGCGGGCAGTCTCACCACCAACTCTGCGTCGAATGGCTTCTTCCCAAAAAAGCCAACACCGAATAGGAGCTTAGGACCAAGGAACAGGAGCTGATTTATTTCTCCATTTCCCTCCTGGACTTTGCCAATTAATGATGCGGTGGATCCCTTCCATCCTGATACCGAACTCGACTTTGGATTTAGGAAATTGAGAGACATTTTGGAATTGTCTGGGATCTGGGCCTTTGCGCCGACGTTGAAAGTGATTCTGCCAAAGGTCTGCAGTTCGCTGTATACAACACCGCTTGCTCTCAACCCTAGGGAGAAGAGCTTTGGGATCTTAGCACCGGCACCAGGAATAGCCACTTCGGGGAAGATTGTCTTCTCTACGGTGTTCTTCCAGCCTGTTTGCATGTAATCCTTCTCAATCACGATCTTGGTGAGCACGTTGAAATTGACGTTGAACGTCTTGGACTCCACTTCCAACACAAAGCCAACAGGAATGAAAAGTTTGGTCTAAAAATAATTGTCAGTAAAACCCAGGAAATTACGCAACAAAGCTCGCCGTTACAGACCTTAATGCGCCCACCAACCTTCACCTTTGCCTTTACGAAGCAGCCTACACAGTCAAGAACCAATCGTGGGGGATACCTAAAAATAACATTAGCGCTCGAGTTACAGTCATCGTTGTTGACATCTCTAGTCCGGGGATTACTTACTTTGTAAAATCGTAGAAGATTCGTTTTGTGCTGGAAGCAGACCCAATATTGATGTTAGCTGCCATGGAGACAGTTTTATCTCGGGCTTCCAAGGAAGAAACGGTATTGTTCCAGTCAGCGCTGTCTGGATCGTCTGGTTCTTCTGTTACCGGGCCAAGGTAATCAAGACCTCTAACACGCAGTCGTTGAGCGCCCTTTGGAGTGAGCGAAGCTTGCCCAAAATCCAAGTCGAATGTGCCTGCGATCTCCTCCCATGGAGCCGGCACCGAGTTCATCACCGTAGACAATGTTTTCTCCTCACTGTCAACTTTGGTAATCCTATGAAGAACAACAATCTTAGCAAACTGATATTGTCCTTGTACTAGGAGTGACAGGAGAACAGTCTGTTAGGTTCAGGAATGAGTTGCGGGGACAAACCTATATGCCTGACGTTCATGTTTGGGACCACATCCATCATGATTAGTGATGAGCAGGAAATTGGCGTTGTCGTCATCATTAATATATTTCCACGCTTTCATCGCAAAGTCAAAGGCGTCCTTATTCTTGAAGGTCAGGGACAGCTGCCCATCATGGCCCTCGCAGTCAACAGCCGACGTTAAACCTTCAAATCGCTCCATGGTCACGATCAGCGACCCACTGGGAGCGTAAAGGGTCAAATTGGCAAATGAGAATGAGCCATCATCTGTAAACCCCAAAAATCAGTCATCTCTCAAAGATGCAGGAAAACGGATACGGAAGAGAATTATGGTTCGCATTGGGGAAGGGCTTTGCTCGCGATCTCCAACCAGAGATACGAAATCACAACTCCACCAATGGAGCAATTCAAGCAGACTCTAGTTTGAGGAGGAAGACAGGTCTCTGCATACCTCTTGGGAGGCCATACGCCAGGTGCGCCAGTTCGGCGGGAGTCATATAATCAAGCGGTGATGATTTCTCATCTCTTCTAACGATACCCGTAGCATCTTCAAAATCGTCAATGTGAATGGGTCTGAGAGCAGGCTCTTCATCAGAGGAGTCATCTCGACTCTCGATATTTGGCCTGTTGCGCAAGTCTTCCAAAGCCTCTCTTTTGAAATTTATCTGGTCATCACCAACGCCAACGTCGGTGTCATCACGTTTGTCGAAGTTCAAGTTATTTCCAAGATCGTCATAAGGTATAGGGAGGAGAGGTTCGTCACTTTCATTAGGGATGGCAACGGAGATGGCAACAGAGAAAAATGTAAACAATAAGAGAAAAACAGAAAACATTCCAAATTGCCTCGCTCCAGATGCTTCAGACATGCTTGATTGACGGCAGAGTAGAAGCTTGCCTCTGGGACGATCTGAAAACCGAGTTTGAGGGCACCATGATAATATCTTAAATAGCTCATTCTTGCGGTATAAGTGTCGAAGATGAACATTGATGGAGTAGAATAATCATGAAACAGGAATACGAAGCCTTGCGATCTTCGCCCCACGGTGATGCCCGTCGGCTCAGGAGGAAGATGTTAGCGCAGAAAGTATCTCGAGGGCTCCATGCTGCGCTGCAACATGTTCCCCATACTTGAGCATCATCTCGTATCTACCGAAAATGATGCTCGTGTAAAGATAGAACTAGTCGCGTTAAGGGGTTTTAGATTTCCCAAGTTCATGATCAAAACGGCAGGGCAGCACGCGACATCTACGCTATGCCGTTTGGAGTTCTATAAATAACAGTAATTTTCACCCAAGGCGCAGGTCCATCGAGAATCATTCAAAAAGCGTTCCGCAAATATCAAGAGTAACTGCTTGATGATTGATACGGGATCACTTCAAAGCCTTATCATCTAGCTGGCCTAGAGTTTAAGGCACCCGGAACCGGGGAATATAACCCAAATTCAAGGATCAAGGAATAGAGATAATGAGAATGGAGTTCTGGGGGAGTCGTGGATTGGCTGCGGAGAACTGACACAGCCCAGGAACAGGATCTTGGATCCATGCGAGAAACACAGGCCATGCTGGAGAAATCCGGTCCCAGTGTTTCGTGTCGCAGACGAAACTGATAAGAATTAGCGTGTTCTCCCCTCGTGTTTAGCCTCTCATTGGCGTCAAATGGACGGTGCTTTGGGAATCATAGAAAAGTGAGAGGCAAAAAACCACACCCAAGGTGCTTCGTGTTGGGCGAACAATTCGTTAGGAGTAGAGGAGGGTGCTGATTAGAAGTATTGGCGGGAGCAATGGCAGGCGGTCGTTAGTCGTCACCTGGGCAGTTGTTACCATTTAGCAGCGAGATAAATATAGTAATTTCGTGCTGACGCCAAGCCAGGTACTGGGGTGACCAGGATAGTTATGGGGTCCGGAGCACTGTAGATCGCGATATAAAATGCACAGCTAAGCACTCCGTATCCGCAGGGGAAACCCACCAAGTTTTCCTTAAATACGGGAGCTTCTGCCGACCCAGCCAACAGAAAAAATGCCTCATTCTGCCAATTGCAGTCGCGGATTCTATCATGCCGACATTGGCATCTCCATGCTCACACGACCAGATAGGCCTTCAAAGGGCTTTAATTCATGAGGACTAGGTCAGAGCAAGGAAGATATACGAGGTGGAATAGATAATCAAGCTTCATTTCACCCTTTGTGCCTGTGGGCCGAAGGTATTTCAGGCCTACTTCCGAGGCGTGTGCTATAACTTCAGTCTAAGGGCGATATTCCTACATCGTGATGCTGTTGACTACTATTGCTAGGCGGAGTGGTGTGGACGAGTTGACGGCCCCCAAACGACCTTGGTCTTGTGGAACCGAAAAACCCTCATTTTAACATGTTGCCCCAAAGTCTTATTCCATTAGCATAGAGGATCTCTCTTCCTGTTATTAGTCGAGCTAAGCAGGTCAGTTTTTTGGTGTTGAAAGCGCTACCGCCGGATTTCCACCAGCGTTTTGCCATATCAAAAATGGCTGGGTACTTCACATCATGTACTCTGTACCAAAATGACAACTGGCCAAATGCTCACTACTCCATACGCAAGTTAGTTACTCAAGTTGTATCTGTAAATTAGGGCTGATTTGCTAGATCTCCAATACTGAGTCTCCAATACTGAGGCAGCGAGAGAGACACGCGACCAGAAGGAAAAAGAAACGAAAATTGCGATGTCTTAGTAGCGGGTTAACCCGATAAAGTTAAGAGCCGCAGAGTTAAGCTTAACCAGAGCTACATACATGTCGCGTGCTTCTTCCCGCATCGCCAACATCAGCCTCCAGGCTCTCCTGATGCCAAAGCTCCTTCTACAACACGGCATCATCGTAGTATGACGGCCACTTAGAATGCGTGTCTCATCGGCAAATTTTGCCACATTGCGGGATTATCAATTACCTACCTGTCCATTATTACTCACATCTTGATTTTGAGCCAAACTCAGGGCCTGAGCAGAAAGAGTCGATTCAATGCGTTATTTATCACTTCTCCCGAATCCAACGTTGGCACGATCTCCGACCTCCGCATTTCGTATTGCTGGAGGCGTCCGGCCTCTTTCAATCACGCCAGAGAGGCAAAGCGGGCACCGATTTAGTTCGATTTTTGAATGCAATTGATGTGCGGCTTGACTGTGTTTCGAAAAACCAGCGCCCTCTAAGTCTCCAGTGTCCGAGCTAGCGGACCAGGCTAATATGGTCCCGGTTTCTCCAGCAGAGCGCGCCATCAATTGAGTCCCAATCAAGTTTTGGCCATACCCAACTCCTCCTTTCTTGCCTCTAGGCATCTGTCACTGCATTTTTGGAATGCGAAACGCTCACACGCTCCCATGAACCGAACAAGGCTTGTCATCTGGGCTAACCTATCATCATCAAGGCACTGTTCTACACTGAAGGCTGTGCCGGCCTCATATACGCAGCAAGAATCCGTGAAACATCATGCACTGAATGACAAAAGCAACACTGGAAGGCTATTTCATCTACATCACTCCCATTGAGCACAGTAACATATCCTGCAGGTCCATTCTAACTCAAATACCCCGCTACAATACCAATTGTATTTACCATTTCCCGACTTGGCTACCATATCAAAGTCAGTTCTAGCACCAGCTAATGCATTTGCCATTTCCCCCCTCAAAAGAATAACGAAGGGGCTCATGCTCACTCCCTGCCCAACACCACCAACAGATATACCAAACTCTTTCCTCTTGCCCATAAAGTACTGAGCAATTCTGCAAAGTAAATACATAGGAATATCACTATCCTGAATGATAGGAAGGCATAAAACGATCTTCTTCCAGCATGTGGGCATCCAATCCAAATTCTCCGTACCGATTCATAGTGGAGCGACGAGGCCTTGGTGTAGTTACTATATGCACGTACCACAGACATAGGAAATAATTTTTTAGTCCTTGACTCTTGAAAATCTATATCATCACAGAAATATTTACATGTACACTGATGGACATCACAGGGTTTCCTTCAGTGTGCTATCAATTTACTTTCCTCAAATGCCCAAAGTAAAGCACAAACAAAAAAATAGTGATTATCTGTCCCAGCTTATTGGGGTAGGGATATTTCCACTACTCGCGAGGTATTAGTCCACTGCATTTACGCTGACTAATCGACGCTATATTTAATTTGGATTTAGGATTAATCCACTGCGTGGTAGGGGGTTCCACGAGATCGTGGATTTGAGTGATTTTCTCATTCAAGCTCACGATATTCCAGCGGATCTCATACAAAATATAAGGACTACAGTAGAATAACACTAGGAATCCTAAAATATACGAGTTCGACCAGCCCTTACAGTTTCCCAACAGCACCTCCTACTCTATGGCGTCATCTCCCTTGGAACGCATACCTCTGGAAATCCTGCAGGGAATCTGTGAGATTGTTGCTTCTGAAGGTAAGGCTAGCGTGTACGACTTCGCTCTCGTCAGTAAGCGCTGCTGCTATGCATCAAACCCACAGCGCTTTCGAAGCATTCGATTCGAACTGTGGCACAAGGAATATCTGAGGAGCGTACTGGATAAGTAGACTGACATTCTCTCGAATACATCAAGCTATGGACATGTTCGACAACTGAAAATATACGGCCGCCTGTTTCGTGATGATGCTGTTGGAGGGCAGTCTGAGTACAGTAATATGGCAGGGAATCTCATCGGTAGTGATGAAGAGGGTGATCCGCTGTGGGATGGATATATGAATACAGGTCTTTACATGGAGACTCAGAAGATGAAATGGCTGGCAGATACGAGGGAGATAAAGCATGGGAACCACTGGCGGAGTTTATTGGGCAACTTTCAGGGCTCCAGGATCTCGTCTATGCGGCCTTAAATCAGTCCCCGCCCTGCTTGTTGCAAATGCTGCACCAAACACTCCCGGGCTACAGACTACATATCCGCACGTTCTACCTAAAGGAGTTTACGCCAAAGCATTGTTGATCTACATGACATAGATCCGTACGAGTATGCACTTATTACCTCTCCTTCCCTACACAGCATTGTCGTCCACCGCGGCGAATATGAACTCGATGGAAAGGAAAACTTTATATCAGAAGCCCTCGGGGATATAATTCCGATTTCTCCAAGATTAAGGGAAGTGTATATTTATGAGAACTTTGCCTATGGGGTCGCCCAACTAAACCAGAGAGAGAGACCCAAGACAATACGGGGTAGATTCTTCCGAGGGACGTCAGACCGCACGCTGGGCTTCGGACACCTCCATACCTTGAATCTCACGAGTCTTTCCCCAGTACCCTCCCAAACACTGTGCGCCTGGAGCAAGCATACCGCATTTTCCGAGCTCCGTGCGCTTGGGCCAAATAGAATTAACCCAGACACTCCAAGGTAGGCAGGGGACCATTGCCAGTTCACATCTCTCAAATCCCTAGCACTAAACTTGAAGTGGGATTCGAGCGTAGGTTCGAGCAATGAACTGGACGAAGCAGCAAGCAAGTTTATAGAGTGTGTCTCAACTCGAAAGTCTGAAATTGGAACAGTACTTTGCGCAGAAATCGTTCCAAGTGCTTGTGGAGCGACACGGTAGCTCACTACGTCGGCTCTCGCTTGTACCCAATCGATTAGGTTTTCGTCATGACTTTGAACCTTTTGTCTTTACGCTTGAAAAGATTAACTATATCAGGGCACATTGTCCGGGTATCCGAGTGTTAGAACTGCTCGTTCCACGCACCAAAGGCGACGCACGAGAAGTGGGTATTTATCGGGCGCTGGGTCAAATGACTCAAGCCAAACACATGTCCTTACTTCTTGACTGTTCGTATGTTTCATGGGACACACAGCCAAACTAAACACAGCAGTTTGATTCTGCGCCCAGAGACTCTTTGATCAACTCTGCTCTCGACTGTCGTCTCGCGCGCGCCATATGGCAAGAAATCACCCGCCCCAGTCGCCATTCGCACCCGTCTACCTTGCAGCGCCTTTCGCTACAGACCGTCGGAGGGTACAATTTTGGAGAAGGCTCTCTCCGTGGGGACTTGGCTGACTTTCTCCCCTATATAAGTCCCCGGCAGCTGTGTATTAGAAGTCCGAGAGATGACAGCGATGATATCACTATCAAATCGTTTCCGATGCCAGGGATACCTGAAGGTGAAATATTCTGTGGCGAAGATTTAGGGACTACTGAGCCACTCTTCCGAAGTCTATGGGAGGAGAAAACTGGAAGTTGGACTACGGACTGGCATAGCTTCCCTCTTGCGTCGGATTAGGAACGTTTTGGCCTCTTGTGCAAAAAATAAAACAGCCCCCTATTTTCTTTTAAGGATCCCTAGTGGATTTTGCACACTCATGGTTAGGAGATGTGAGAAGGATCTTGGAGATCGCTATCTTTTCTTTTCTCTTTTTAACGAATGTAGCATTGGTAAAGTATTCAAATCTAGCGAGGGTATATATATGTAAGGTGCTTCTTGCCTTGCCAGCACCAGGCGGTCAAATCCAAACCCAAAAACGCCGTAAACCCATTCCAATGACTCGGAGACCCACACAGTCAAAATAATATACACTTTTTCCCCCAGATCTGGCTCGGTTCAATAACGGTACAGTCCACTTGGCCTGATTTGTCGTATCCGTACCACAAATATAGCAAAAATAAAAAAAGTAAACGTAAAAAAGTAAACTTGACCTCCCAAACCGCCCTAACGCCCTTGACAAAATAAGCGAACGACATAATCATGCAAACTCATAACTCGTCGAAAACATTTTCCCCCCCTTAGATGTAAGGTTCAAGCCTCTCAATCAATTCATCAACCGTCAAAGCAGGCGCCTCATCCGCGTTTCCGAAAAACGGCATGTGGACGAATCTATCATTGTTGTCGTCGTCACTGTCAGGCTTGCGGCCACGTGCTTTCTTGGGTGGAATGAGGATGTCATTGAGCACGTGTATGACGCCATCTTTGACAATGATATCAGGCACTGAGACAGGGGTGAAGCCGTTGATTTTGATGGTGAGGAAGCGGCTAATGTGCGCGATGTCGACGCTCAAATGATGGCCTTCGAGGAGCGTGGGTAGATCGATCTAGAAGAAAGGGGGTTAAAAAATATTCCTATTGTTTTAGGGTAGGAAAATTGCTTACGTGAACATTACGATCTGCATTGTCCTCGACAACATCATCTTTCTCAGTCGGTTTGTTGTATGCATCTGAGTACAAAGTGTGGTTGAACACAATATGATACTCCAGCAAGGCCTTCAGGTATTTTTCGCCCCAGCGGCTGAATAAGAAAGCAGTGAGCTTGGGACCGAGTTTCTTGAATGCAAAATTTGTAGGCGCGAAAACAGTGGCGCCTGTATGTGTTGACGTATCATTGATGGTGTCAAATAGGCCTGTCTTAAGAAGGCCGAGCTCGAATGTGCTAAATCTTGAAGAGAGGAAGTCCAGTGTATCTGAAGTGCGCGGTGGTGGGAACAGGATATTATCGAGACTGTTGATCAAACCATTGGTCGCGGGCTAATCAATTGTTAATACAGCTAATGCAAAATAGAAGGAAAATGATGAGTATACTCACAATGTTGCCTTTGACGATGTGCGCGTAAAAGTTCAATGTAAAGCCGCGTAACCCAAGGTGTGTGCTAATGCGCTGGTGATATGGTCCAAGTTCGCTCTGATTTAACTCTGTTGGAATTGTACGGGATCCAAAGACATGGTGTGGTGAGTAGAGTCCGGGAGCTATATGGTAAAGGACGAAATCCTTCAGCATATCTTTTGGCAAATGTGGGTGGTGCTTGAATTTTTTGAATGCGTCATCAACTGGAACAAAGAGGGTATGGTTCGAGGATGTGCTATTGAGGCAGTCGACGATATCGTCAAATTGAGAAACCAGTTTGGCAAAGATAGTCGTATGCGGGGCGTCTCCAATCAATTGATAAATGGTCTTGTTCGGTTTCCCATGATGGTGATGGCCGTCTGGCTCGAACCAGGGATCATCATCATCATCCAAGCTTTTGGCATACTCATCCTTATCTGTAGCCACAAGAATTTCCCCAGACTTCGCTCCTTGGTAGTGTTGGTCTGCTATTCTCTCAACATTCTTGATCATCCCCACCACGTATGAACCTAAGTCATTCGCTTTGGTCAAAATATCCCCCAGCCCTAGAACTTTCTCCGAGATCTTTGGCGCAACATGTGAACTCGTTTCTCTGAGCGTTTGTAGTTGCTGCTGGTTTGGAACAACAAATGCACCAACAATGGATGCAGCGGAGAGTATGAAGCCCACCTTCATGGCGACGGTAGATATGATGAAAAGAGCACAGCTCTAGATAAACATGAGAGAAAAATTCGGTGCTAGGTGGCCAATCCAAGATATATATTATTCAACATGCACAAGCGCCGCTGAAACGGATAGCTTATAAATGGACGAGTAATATGCAGCCCCCACAAAACGTGCTGGCCCCATGGGTCCCAAAAAGTGCCAGGGTATTTATAAGGTTTGAACTTTTAGGAAATAAGAAGCAGGCTTTACTTCCGGCCGAAGTAGAGCGCCGAAATCTTTGCGGGCGAGTATCAAGATTATTTCTGTAAACACCTTGCGAGAATGCTCGGCGAGTGACGCGTGTGCCAGGCGGGGCGAAATCCTCAGATAAATGATATTCGTCCATTCCGACTAGGGTTCAAAGAAGGCCAAGCCGGTCAAAACTAGATGACGTTAGACATGCTTAGCCAAGACCAACAAGGTTTCTATATCCGTAAAATCCGCATCGATTCAGAGTTCTTCACTGGAAAGCAATGGCGTTCAACCAAGCTTCAGAGTACCAAAAAAAGAGCAAGCCCAGTCCGCGACATCCGTGGACAGGATGGAGTAATGGAAAAAAGGTTAGCGATATGCATCTATTTGGCACTGATGGAATCCAGATAAATGCCACGCCGCGCACTTTTATGATGGCAATCTCGCTTCTTCAGGTGAGCTTGCGATTGACGGGATATTTATTATCTCCGTTCGCTACCAAGCCGTGCCGGCGCCCACAATTGGCGCCGAGAATCAATGGTCACCATCACATTAAAGAAACTCCGCGTCCCGCGTATTTTGATCGGCACGGATTATCTTGGGGCCGTGGCTGTTTATTTCAACTTCAGATTTTGGATTCACCATTTTATATGCTTGTGGCAGAGGACAGAATAGTCACTGCGCTTTCGTCCGTTATGTTTCGAGTTCTGATTTGGAAAGTCATTTCCTCTCCCAGGATTTAGAATTGCTTGTCTTCCATGCTCCAGGATGTCCATAAAGCCACGCTCTTAACGAGAGAAAATGCTCTTTTCCAAAACATGTTTCCGCTACCTTTGTTTGGGCCTTTGGGCGTCTTGCGTCTTGCTTCAACGATGGTTATTCTCCAGCAATGTTTGATATCCCGTAAAAAACAGTCGTTCAGGCAGATACCCCACATTACTTCATATCGGGAGCCCCAGCTTCAAAGACACTCAGGACAACCCCCTAAATCCTAAAGCTGCTTAGAGAGCAATTTGCTCTGAGCTTAATGGGTTCCTATAATAGACTATCAGCAAGCTGCTCTAAATACTTCTGTATTTCACTTCATTTCTAGGGGTACTACCCTAGCGTGGCTGACGGTACAATTTGATACGTCTCCTTTCATTTGCCCCGTGTCAATCCAACTATCTCAAATTCCATGGAGGATTGACTTGTAGATGTTCTTTTCATCTTTTTTTTTATTACGACGCAGTGAGTAGAAAGATCGTCGCGTACTAGCGCTGCTAGAGATTCCGCTCGCGGTTTTGCTGCTATCCCGGGCGGAATATCAGAATCCTCCGCGAGCATCACGGGACTGGTAAACAAACCTCAATCACCTCGACTTCAACCTCTCTCCTCCCCCTCTCTCTCACTATCGCGTGCAACTTGCCTCGTCTCTCATTTCTTTCTTCCTTTCTTTCTTCCTTTCTTTCTTTATTTTCTACATCAACACTCCTTTTTACCTCAAGGCAGATTCCATTCTTCACCTAATTTGTGACACGCCTGCCACAACACACACCCCTGATTGTGTCTTTTCAGTCCGCTTCGGGTCCAGGGCTCACCTACTATTACTCGCGCATTAGCATCCCTGCTTGCGTTTTCGCGTTTCAAGTTGGAGTACCTGTCAGTATCTCCGTTTTGGCAACTGATGCTCCAGAATCTAACCTTTGATGATTTAGTTGTTTGCTTCTTGGTACCCCTTGCAGCCACATTCGACGCATTCCCCCGCCTATCTCTATCGATTCTATAGCATTAACATGGGGGTTATTGCTTGCTAATACTATATATTACAAGCCTCATTCAATTTTCAGGACACAGCTAGATGTTTCTACGTCAGTCTTAGTTTCAACCTCCCACACCCAGCGATACCAATGATTTCGTGATGGGTCCCAGGCCTAACACGCGTCGTCCACCATCACGACGGCAACCATTCCGCGACGTGAGCAATAGAGTCAACATTCCACAGAGCTCAGTCCAACAGACGCCAGATGACTCGAGCCCGGTCGTTCGCAAGTCTTCGATGCCAGTCAATTCTTCCAGCAATCCAAATACGGATTGCACTTCTAGTTCTCCCGTCACGACGCCTGTCGAAAACAAACGTATATCCTCTGTCTCAGAGTCACAGCCAAACTCCAAACGCAACTCAGCTATCTCAACGACATCTACAGCCTCGGGGAAATCTAGACGGAAAACACACATTGGCCCATGGCAACTAGGAAGAACGCTTGGCAAAGGTTCTACCGGCAGAGTTCGCTTGGCTAAACATGCCGTCACAGGCCAGGTTGCGGCAATCAAAATCGTGTCTAAAAAGTCCGCGGCTATGACGCAAAGTCAAAGCATCGCAGTCATGGGCCAAAATCTGGATATTGGCAATGGGGCTACTGGCACGAGGGTTATGCCCTACGGGATTGAAAGGGAAGTGGTGATTATGAAGCTAATCGAGCACCCTAATATTATTAATCTGTATGATGTTTGGGAAAACCGCGGTGAACTGTACGTATCCCTGACCCCCATATGCTAGTCAAAGTTACATTGCTAATAAAGGCGTGCTATCCTAGGTACCTCGTTCTTGAATACGTTGAAGGAGGCGAACTATTTGATTACGTTTCTGAAAAGGGCGCTCTCCCGGAAATCGAAGCTGTGCGTTTATTCCGACAAATAATTGCAGGATTGGCTTATTGCCACCAATTCAACATCTGCCATCGAGATCTGAAGCCCGAAAACATCCTCCTTGACAAGGAATGCAACATTAAACTTGCAGATTTTGGAATGGCAGCTCTTCAGCCTGCGGGCCACTGGCTCAATACGTCTTGCGGCAGCCCTCATTACGCGTCTCCTGAAGTAGTACACGGACTCAGATACCAGGGGAACAAAGCTGATATATGGAGCTGCGGTGTCATCCTCTTTGCTTTGCTAGCCGGATATTTACCCTTTGACGGTGGCGATTTATGCAACACCCTTCGATTAGTGAAGAAAGGCGAGTATGTCATGCCACCTTGGTTAAGTGATGAGGCCATGGACTTGATCCAGAGAATACTTCAGAAACAACCATCCCATAGAATTACTATGGCAGAAATATGGTATCACCCGCTCCTGAAGAAATACGAAGAATATCACATAGCAATGTCCCCGCACTCAACATCAATTGACCCTCCGCGTCCATTTCCCGCTGAAGGCTCCGGTCAATTTGTACTCAGACGCCAGGATATCGACATGGATATAGTAAGGAGTTTGCAAACGCTCTGGCATGGGATAAAGTCGGAAGAACTCGTTACAAAACTTCTAGGCAAAGGGTTGGTTCCCACACTATCCCTCGCGTGCTATTCAAATAAACTAACCTTTCCTTTTACCTCTGACAGGATGAATCATGAGAAGCTTTTCTATAGAGCCCTCATAAAATTTCGGGAAGAACAGCTTGAAAATTATGAAGGCCCTCTTGAGTATTCCACGAGCGATTACCACCATATCCCCAAGGCAGCTGTTCGATCTAGACACTCTCGGTTCCCTAGCAGTCGTGCTCAAAGCCAGAATTGGCGTAGATCCCAATTTTCGATCGCCGCGACCGACAAATCCTATTCCAGAGAGGTCCCTTACAATGAAATTAGGTCTGTCGGGACGGTCTCAAGCTATGACCCATATCGATCCTCACGAAACCCAATCTGTAATCCGGACGTGGAATATGCCAACATCACCATTCATCGACCATCGTCTGACAGATCATCAAGTAACGATGGCGACAACAGCTACTCATACCCAGATGGCGGCGCTCGAGCTTTCAGTAAACGTGACAAAGCCAATTGTCCATTCCTCGTTCCGGCTTCAGCTGCGGGTACACCCGGACGGAGTAATGCTGGACGAAATTCTATGCGCTCCTTTCAGACTCGAAGCTCCCTTGCAAGCCACCGCCGGCGCAATGCTTCAGGCGCTGTGGCTCATTCAGCCAGCTATAAGAGAAATGTGAGCTTTCGTCATGTTCGAAACCGTTCGGTCGGTAACATAGGCAGCAGACCTTCTGGTTCCCGCTCCCAATACTCGCTTTCTAGAGATGCAACGAGCTCCCTTCGGCCAGGTTATGAAAGAGATCGTCCTTTTCCTTCTGATCGTTTCAGCAGCCCTGGGCTTCCAACTCCACCACCCATTGTTCGAACACGGAAAGCTCCAACCCAAGCAGACAAACTGGATGTAGACAAACATCGAGCCTCCTGTCAAATTTGGAAGGATGAAGCGCGGAAAGTGTCAATGGAGCTAGGAAAGATTTGCGAAGAAGCATTCAACCAGTCGTCAATTTCCTCTATTACCCCAACTGTTGAAACATGCAGTGCCAAACGCTCCGAATCTCCTTCCACTTCTATCACAACGCCAGTTGATATTGGTGGACCCGTCGATAGGCGTAACCCCTCCGGGTTGTCCAAGTTGCAACCTGAACCCGCCGATTCCTTTGCTACCAAAGAACTAACAGAAACACGCCGTCGACTTCTGGAGCATTCTATTCGAGCGACTGCTGATGGTCTTCCAGACTACTTATCGGAAGTTATTACACACCTCGACCGCCTGATTGCACGGGAAGCTATGTCTAATACTGACACAGCGCAGCACATTCTCACGGATCCACCCGCTGTAAAACCTTCTGGATCAGTGTACCTTCCCTCAATTTCCGAAGAGAGCGTGCCGACGCCTTCCAACAAGGTTGAATCAGATCCCCTTCAGCTCGGTAGGGTGGGGTCCAATTCAGGAAAAGCGGAAAGCTTACAGAAAAAGCAGACCATTCGAGTTGTCCCTCATGATTCGTCGCCTGTACGAGATTTCATCAAGCCATTGACGATCCGTAAACGATCTACTGTGCCGCCGACCTTGCAATCGAGCACCGGACCTACCCTACCAGGGTTTGACTCTTCTCCCAGTCTCACTAGCGAAGGCTGGCGTACGCCACCGGGCAACAGGATCAGTAGCGGAGTTCGATTCTATGCTGACCTTGAGCCAATCGAAGAAGACCCGAAACTCGCCAAAAGTGACAGTCAACGCACGGGAGAATCGAAGAAGTGGAGCTGGTTCAAACAGAAGTCAAGACATGAAGAAGCTCCGCCTCCGCCACCGTCAAAGGACGCCCCATTACCACCTCCCAACCTGAGCACTGGGCCAAGCGTCGCAAACTCAGTATCATCGAGTGGATTCTCGGCGAGGTGGGCTAATCAGCCAGAAAAAACCCTGGAGAAGAAAAGGAGTTTCCTAAAATTCTTCGGGCGAAAGAAAACTAGCAAACCAACCCATGAGTTAGAGGGAGGTAAGTCTTTCCATCGTCTATTACGTTCGTTTATAATTAGCACATCTAATTCTTAGCTTCAGCCAATGACCACAACGATGCAGCCTCGAGCATCATCAGCGTACCAGCAAGCGAGAAGTCCGTGAAAACCCCCAATCACGTCGATGCTACTCGAAAGGAGAAACCTTATCGTCATAGCAACAGCAATTGGTTAGCACGCTTTTTCCATATCAGACCAGCCTCCAATATCATTGCATTCAATGTCTCAAAGGCTCGAGCAAGAAAGGAGGTTATAAAAGTTCTCCGGGGATGGAAAAAGTACGGAATGGAAAGCATACGCGTTGATAAGGAAATTAATACAGTGTATGGCAGAGTGGGTGAGGTGAACTGTAAGTGAACCAGCCATCAGCATCCCTCTTTAAGCGTCTGTGTATATGAGATAAAGCGCCTTGCTAACCTTCAAGACGCAGTCCTTCGACTTCCCGCTGTCGACTTTTCCGGCCAATTTTTCACAGTTCTCGAGCACGGTCGCCCGTCGAATCTCAGTCTTTTACGACTCAGACAGGAAAAAGGGGCTGCATCGTCGTTGCAAAAGGTGGTCGATACACTACGCGGGGTGTTGAAACAGCGAGGTCTCATGGTCGAGAAATCATCACAGGCGAGAAAGATGGCCAAGTTACTTGATGGAACCCCTTGAATGGGGCAGTGTTTTCCGACTTGCTCTAAAGAAACAGTCGTGTCAGCCCAACCAATCTTCCCAAGCGCGTTCCTTCGCAGTGCGTTCTTTTTCACATACTGCATTGAGTGCAATATCTCCCTTTGCTGCAGCGAACACCCTCTCTTCGCACGATATCAAAGACTGATTTTCCTTTGACTTTAATTTTTGAGTGGACGTCACCCTCTAATTTTCTTTCTTCTACATTTCTTCTTTCTTTTTTCTTCTTTTCTCTTCTTTTCTATTCTCTTTTACTTCTTTTCTAACCTGTTTTAATCTGTGTTAATCTGTTTTTCGTTGCTTCTTCAGGAAAATAACTCCAATGAATGGGCTGGATATAAGGGGTGTCTTTAGCCAAACTTTTTCAATTCCAACAGCTAAAAAGGGGCTTCATTGCTTTTTTGGTCAGGGGTCAACTCCACATATTAGTTTCTTGCTTCTGAATATATTAGTTTTCTCTTGAGTTAGGTTTACACAGTTCAGTAGTTCAGTATATGCAGAATAAGGATGTTTTTTTGCAGCTTTTTTCTTGTCCCCCATACTTCATTATTTCTATTTGTGTATCTAGATTTTCTCCAGTCCTACTCCAAGGTTCCATTTTATAATGATAATATAAAAAACCCTTCATTGTACATGCTTGCATACACAGCATGCCCACAATAAACAGTTTTTGTCCTCCTCTATAAAAAGCCCTAAGCTAATTACTTTTATTATTTCTCTTGTAACAGACAAGCATTTTCTTTTTTTTTTCTTTTTTTTTTACAAAAGATTAACGCCTTTTTAGAGACTCGATCCAAAATCCACACAAGAGAGAAGATGTACTAAATATACGTCTAATTAAATTAAATTCTCCTGCTTTTCTACTCATCCCAGGCATTACTTCCCGCTTCCCACTTTTTTCCCGTTCCGTTCCTAGTCCTCTTTGTTCTCTATGTTCCGTTCCGCCCGCCCGCCCGTCCGCTGTCTGTCCCGCCCGCGCACAGGCCAACTCCGCTCCCGCGTTCCCGAATGTGCCACCTCCACTGTTACCGCTCTTGGCCCCCCACTCTCTCTACCCGCCTCGTAAATTGACGCAGAATGATTGATCCGTATAATGAAATATTACCTGCCTTCTCTAAGTAACCTATTGTGCCTTTTTCGATTCTATGAGGAAGAAATACATTTTAAAGCCCCCATCCCTCGCAAAAAGCAGGAGTGGAAGGCAGAGCAAGTCATAAAACGAAGGAATTCAATTATACCAAACTTCAGTAATCAGCGATAACGCTAGGAAAAAAGGTAAGAGGCAGGGAAAAACAACAAGTGCAAAGCTAAAATATTCAGAGAGCCGCCCAACCCATTTCATCCATCCGACAGTGCGAAAAAGAAAAGAAAAAAGGAAACAAAACTAAAGATAAAAACGAGAAAGAGGAGCTCAGCTCTCGCGATAAACCCAATAATGAATCCTATCCCGCCCGCCCTTGTCCGTTTGCCGAGAATCCCCATCTAACCTGCCCCTTGCCGGTACTTATATTGAGAAAAATAAGAAAAAGCACAAGCAACAGGTAGGGAAGGGAAGGTGAGTGGAGCAAACTTGGGGAGAAAGAAACGAGGAGAAAGGGAACATTTTTTGGTTTCCTCCAGCAGAGAGGCAAAGGAATGTCAAGACGAACTGCAATGCTTATAAGTAAAAGCAATAAAAACACAAGGCTAAAAGTTTCAGATAGCCGCCCACCCCAGGCCCAATGATTTTTTCCACTGGTTGATGCAAAACACCATGAAAAACATGCAAGTATTAAAGAAATGTAAGAAAAGTCAAGCATAACTGAGCAACAATACCTCAAAACAAGGGAACAGTGAGTCCGGACACGCAGTAAGTATGAATTAGTGGGTCGCCCCGTGTAGTGTATAATCTTTGTTGCTGCCAGGGAAATCGAATCGAAGTCGAGAGCGGTGAAAAACAAAACGCAAAAGCAAAGGGGTAAAAGAAAATTAGAAATAATATATGTCGAATAGCCCGAATCGCACAGCACAACCCACCATCAGGCCAGGGCCAAGGTAAGCAGAGACGCAATAATTCGTGAGGACCTTTAATATTGACAAATGCGGTCTCCATGATATAGTCAAGAAGCTTGTCAGACCCCGGTAAAGGTGAGGTTGTGAAATGCATCTCGGAATCGTGATCTCCGTAAAGAGTCGTTCAATGCGTGCGCAGAGACGTCCATTCGTGATAAATAACGAAATATCCGTTTCTGCCTATCTCTCTCCTATCCGGCAGAAGAGAGAATTCGTTGATTTCATCGTGGATCGCCACGGCCCGTCTCCCCATGGAGAATTTCACGGTACTAATCACCCCCAGGTTGACCAGAAATCATGTGATCCACCCAAAAGAGCCAATTGCTCAACGCGATCCGCCAGTTCCTCCCAGCAAGTCCCAAATCCCGTCGAAAAAAATCCCCCCTTCCTAAGAATCGTCGAGACATATCGCGGCCAGCACGAGTGTTTCTTTTCCACCCCGGACTGCAAAAAGGAAAAAAAGTAGAAACTGTTGAACTGCCGTAACACATACGGACTAAGTCGTCTTGGAACGCATATTCCTCCTCTCATGTTTTTCCGCTTCCCCTCCATGTCGTCCATTGTCGCAAAGTGTTATTGCGGTTCAAAGATATCACAATAGCCACTCCACATTTCCACGCCGGTGTCCGTTTAGACCTTGCGACTCAGCGCGTTCAACATATCGCTATCCGTAGACGATCTTGAGCTCTGTGTATCCATTGGCGCCAACATTTCACGCACGCTCAGACCACTCCTACCCGGCTGTCCTGGCGGTGGTGTCAATCTAGTCTGAGGAGGAGGGTGGATAGGTTGTGGAACTTGCGCCGGATGTGGTGCGGGAGGGTGATTGTCATAGGAGTACGAAGATGGGCGCCGGTCTTGACCACCTGGAGGGTAATATGGACCTGGGCCTGGGGCTGTGTGGGTGGGATATTGTCCACCCACTGCAGCTGAGACCGGAGGTAAGGTGGGAGGTTCGGAATGATCATAGGGACCCCCTGATGAACCACGAGCATGAGATGATCTCTGCAAGGAATCATGTGAGGATGCAGGGCTCGAAGTAGGAGGAGAATGACGAAGGGAGAGGGGAGTACGAGGGTCGTCGGGGTGGGGCCGTTTTCGACTCACTTGATCTTGTGGCACTGGCCGGTGTGACAGAGGAGCACCCCGATCGTCTATGGACGAAGGTCTTCCGTAAGGGTGTTGCTGATACATGCCCTGCGGAGGTGGGAGCGTCGTTTCCGGCAACTGCGGGGGGAGAGGTGGTGGCGGTTGTACAAGTGGGTGGGTCGAAGGAAGAGGTTGGCCATGCGCACCATATAACACCAGTCCTTCAAGCCGACCTGGCGCACGACTGCCGCCCTGAGTTCGGAGAAGCGTATGTGCGGGGACAAATGCATGCGCCGCTTGTGACGAGACTGGCGTAAACATGCACTCCTGGTTGAAACGGACGCAGTTACTACAGCGTCCATCTTGAGCGGAATCGAATCCTGAGCATCGAATCTACATGCGCCAACACATTCGAAATACTTCTTAGCATATATGACCTGATACACACAAGCGTGCTCCAAAATGAGATTGATATTTTGGTATACACGTGTGGTGAATATTCATACAAAAGGGCGCAAAGCACGGGGTTGAAACTAACCTTGCGCCTCCTACAATATCGACAAGCAATCGCAGTTCGTTGTCTTGGAGCAGCGGCGTGCTGGTATACGACTTGCGGAGCGGGAGGTGGGGGCGGAGCGGCATACATCTCTGGGGGCCGTTGCTGGTATACAGCACCATGAGGTGGGGGAAGATGGTACTGGTCGTGCTGCTGGTGCGGGTGGATATGAGGTTGGATTGTGGCCATGTCAGGTCCCGGTGGATGAGGCAGTTGTGAAGGGGGATAATGATACGACGGTGGCTGAGTGGAAGGGCCCTTTTGTCGAAGTTAGAAAAAGCTGTGGCCAGTGAAGAAGGCTGTGGGTGGAAACAAATCAAGCTCCAATGAAGTAGGAGGGAATGATGTATGAATAAGCGGGAAGAGAGTAAATCGAATTGCAAAAGGATGGTGTTGAATCTCAGGGGGATAAGCTAGGACTTCAAGACGCCAAAAATCAAAAATAAAATCAAAAATCACATAGAATCAAATCAAAAAGCAGGAGTGATGGAAGAAACGGGAGGGGGAAGGGAAGGAGGGATTACGGACTGGATATTGGGAAGACGGAGGATAATCAGGCGAGCGCGAGGAGGCGTTCCAAGGAGGCGGTGGATGTTGTCCCTGGCGGGGAGGGTCGTTGGACATTTGTCTGTATAGCCTTGTAATGCAGATGGGGCCAGGGGGGCCGTGTGGGTGGAGTTGAGCGGTCAGCAGGGAGGGTGCTTAGTCGCAATACTGATTGCGGTAATAATGGTGCCGTGGCAAAGGGCACAAGGATTCGATGCAAGGACAGCGATTCAGCTGCAGCTGCGAACGGTCGAAAAGGAAATAAAAAACGTCACAGGCGGTGCGGGACAGCCGGGACCGGGTTTAAACCGAATCGACAATGCTTCTGTGACGCCCCAGATCCCGACTACGATGACGGTTGGTGATTCGCGGGGCCTAGCATAGCCCCTCTCTCTGTGGGCCGCACTGACTGCACTGCTGCTGCAGGAAGCAGAAGAATGTAGGGGTCGTCGGGGAGACAGGAAGAAGGATAAAAAAGCGGGAGGGAGGGAGGGAGAGGGAGGGAGAGGCGGGGGGGAAACGAATTGCACGCGTGACAGGCGGATGAAACGAGGAAAGAATCGCGGATGATTTACTGGGGTCTTGAGTGCCGAATCCAGGCGGTTCTTTTGCTTCTATTACTTGCTTCCACACTGCGCGTTGATGGGTCCGCAAGACGGGGAATATGACGAAATAATGCTTGAAGGATTGGCTGGCAGACTGGGATGAAGTGCAGGGGATAACTGAGAAAGAAAAAAGGAAACAACCAATCGGGAAGGAAAGAAAGAGAAGAGCGGATAATGGGAAGGAAATACAGAGAGAAGTGGGAGAAAGAGAGGGAGATGGAGGAAGAAGAGGAGGAGAAAGTGAGGAAGGAGAGAGATGATGTGTATGATGTGTGTGTATGGTGACAAACACGAGACGTGCGATATAGGCAGGTGTGGAGATGGAACCATCAAAATTAAAAAAATTAAAAAATTAAAAAAAAAAAGGATGGAGGGAAAAACAAAGTCAAGCAAGAAACAAGCTCGAATGGGGAGGGGAGAAAATAGCAGATGGAGGGAAATGGAGACCTCAGATTGGATCTGGAGTCATGGGATTGATCCAGTTTCTTCCAATTGCTCTGTCTGTCTGTCTGTCGCTCTCTTTCTCTCTCTCTCTCTCCCCCCTTCTTCGCTTGGATCCGTGATTGATGAGGAATTTCTATTATAATTGACTATTATTATGAGCATTATTCGGTTCTTCCCACTCGCTGCTGCTTCTTCCCACCTCCGTAGCCCGGTTCCACTCCCCGGGTTGAGAGAGGCAATGATGGTCAATAGTTCGATAGCTCAGAAGTTGGTTAACGGAACGGAAATATGGATCATGGATGATGGGAGATGGATCCCCTTAAACCTCCAGCTCAGAACTAAGAGGGAGCCATGTTTTAAGTGCGGAATAAAGGGGGGGGGGGGGATGGTCCATAGAGCCTAAAAGGGCCTTTCTTGTTGCGAAACTTGGGACTGGTTGAAACCTTACTGCCCGGCCAAAGAACCACCGTGACTTTAGAGAGAGTCACAAACTTCCTCCTGCTGATACATACATTTGTATCCTCTTGTTTCTTTTTTTTTTCTCTTCTTCTTCTTCTACCTTCTTCTTTCTTACGTGGATCGAGAGACGTTAAGTTGGGTAACACGAAACACAGGAAAAAGACACGACAGAAAGGCAAGTGCGAAAGCAGAAAAAAGAAACCATGCTGTCCCCAGATCCCGGTCACTTTGGGGGAGATCTGGGTGAATGTCTGGTCTTGCTTGGGAAATTGGGCTGGCTGGCGGAAGGCGGAAGGGAAGAAGCAAGGTACCGTCTTGGGGAGCTATCCAAGGCCCAGTCACTAACAAGTATCACCGTCCTTACCGGGATCGTTTATTACGCAGCACCGGTAAATCCCAGCAGGAAGGTACAGGGAAAAGAGAGTGATGCAACCCGTTAGTTGTCCTTGGCCGCGGAGACATTGTTTTGGTGCCCAATCACACCCGGTAACTTACATACTGCGTACAACCGCTCGTCGATACGGTCATGCCTTGACGGCCACCCGATTACTTACCTAACCTTCGCCATCCATACAGACATTACCCAATCTAAAAAGTGACAAACGGAAAACACCCGTCCCCATCGACCGTCCTGCGACCGCCTGCATCCACGCGGACACTAACGCAGCTTTGTCTTTCCATTCCCGCCTCTTAAACCCATCATCGGCCTCGAATAAAACCCCAAGATATCTTGGCCCCAGCGCGGTGGGTACATACAACCTACTCACACTTCGCGCGATCGTTTTCTGTTTCAGAGATTACTGCCTTCCTTTTTTTCCCCCCATCTCTCTCTCCCACCCCCCAATTTCTGCAAAAAGTCCCAAGTAAAAGCGGTGTGAATTGTCAACATAGGGCAGAGAGGCATGCAGGCCTAATTTATGCAGGTTATCTGCAAACTATGTATACTTGCATATACAGTGCATGGAGTGATCAGTCCAAGCGTCAGCATCATCATCGTCATCATACTTGCGGTGAAGAGACTCTTATGTTGCGAGGGAACGGCACATGCCCCATCGTCACGATACGGTTGCCGGTGCCCCGGCGCGCGCAGCTGTTCCTTGGTTCATCATCAACGTCTCATCCACCTATCCCAGCCAGCCTCTTCGCTTACTAGTTATATACTGCAACGAGCTTGGCTTAGTCAAGACACTTTCAAAAAATCCAATCCTTGATAGTTCCAAAGCTAACTCTTAACGATGGCGCGGTCTGGCGGGAAACCTCGATTTTTCTTTTGACTTGTCCTCATCCCACAGTGTTTTCTAACATCTTATTCGCCGAACCACAATAAGATCGTGATAATCCTTGGAAGGGGGAGGAAGGGGCGGGCGCATGCTAACTACACATGGCGGTCCCTCCGTCAAACTAGAGAGAGATAGCCTCCCCCAATTGTCACGGCCCACTAAATGTCCATCTGCAGACTGCTGGGCGGTTCGGACCTTTCCAATCCCTCTTCCCTGGAAACACTAAAAAAGCTCCAAAAGCTCACCCCACATCAATTTTGCCACGCGAGAATGTAATGTACGTGTATTGACGAAAGAAGTGTCATGGCAGATTATTTTAGTGTGGTTCCCCGGCAGAAAAAGGCAATGGTAAGCTGAGAGTATTCGTCGACTTGCTAACTTATACAAAATAGCTAGTTGTTGAATTTTAATTCGCCAATTCATATAAACGCCTCCTCAAATTGAGAACGCTGGAATCTCGTTCTTTTACCCGATTTGGAAAAGAATATAATGAAAGGTAAACTAGTGGGGAGATTTTACCTTCTGTGTGGCGTGTCCTAGTCACCTGGTTGTCGGAATCTTGCCTTTTGGGGAGGCTATGCTTTTGTCACAAAAATTGTCAGAAGCCAAAAAAAAAAAAAAGACTTACCTTCAAGTTCGTTGGACATACAGAGTATATGTAACGACGACTCAAGAGCCGAAGAAATGAAGTGATGTACTTAGTGGGCAGCATTACATAACATATACTTCCGCTTCTACTTGGCCTACATACTGTAGCTGACGGGCTGTACATCCATTACATCGCAGATTAAGTAGATCGCCT